>VMDO01008015.1:0-86984 GCA_007922755.1 Pedetes capensis
AGAACAATCCCTGGAGAAGGACATCATGTTTGGAAGAGTGGCAGGTCAATGCAAAAGAGGAAAACCCTCCACCAGATGGATTAACACAGTGTCTGCAACAATGGGCTTAAACATAAATAAGATGGTTTGCCTGGCACAGAATCGGCAAGTGTTTCGATCTGCTGTACATAGGGTCGCTATGAGTCGGACTCGACTCGACCACACCTAACAACAACAACAACAAAGTGAAATACTCTGCCAACAGTAGCTGTTGGAGATCAGAGCCAGCTTCACTAATATCAAACAAAAGTCTTCAACATGAAAACATAATATTATGAGAAAATTGTATTTCATAATGATAAATTTGCCAGTACAGAAAAAAGAAAGTTGACAATTGTATAGAATCCTCAATGAAACCACTTAGTAAATGTGCTGAGTAAGGTCACAGTTTACAGTTGTACAGGACAGCAATGGAAATGAGAATAGGAAGTCATAAAAACACTCTCATTCACAATAGCAACCAAAATTATAAAAATACAAAGGGGTAAAATTAGCAAAACACATTCAAATGTATACTGAAATCCACAAAATGTTGCTAAGATGTATTACAGCAATATGAGTTCACTAAATTCTCTGAATTGACCACTACAATGGGAAAATTTTATCTTAGACAAATTGTAGCTCAAAGCTGTTAAAAATGCTTGTTAGAATGAATGTTGAAAACATGTATCTCAGAATGTTCTATGAAATAGTCTAATACCCATAACATGAGTAATCATGCTCTAGAAATCTAAGCTGATTAGAATTGATTGTTGTCTTTAAAGAGAGAAATGGAAAAGAAGAATATTCGTTATTACTCTCAACAAGATTGGGGATTGGAATCTTATCAACATTCTTTATAAAGCACTAAAAAATTATTCACAGCTAATATGATCTATTAACATGGGTGCCAGGGAATTTTAGTTCTGGTATCTGGCCCTATGGTCAAAATATATGCCAATCAACTCTGGGAGGAATAAAGGGAAAATGCAAGAATGATTCCATACAGGGCTGCCAAATTTAGCAATAGATTAATCCTTTCTGTGCTTTACTTCTTTGTAGCCAAAATATGTATTTGGATGTTGTGCTGTGTACTTGCAATCTGTCAATCAGCAAAAGCCAGAAGCACATCAGGCAGCACATTATAGAAGGTTAGCCAGATGCAGGAAAAATGGTCATCTCATTTTGATAAAATATCGATACTTTGAAAAACATTGTCCAGTGTACTGACATTCAAAAGTTCAATTTATACTTTCTTCCCTAAGATTGGCTTTGAATAGTCATAGTTTTAGTTTAAATATACTTAAATTGTTTAAAAAAAAAAAAAGCACAGAGAAATTTGTAGTAGAAAAGATCTCCCGAGTTACCACTAATTTAAAATTTTAAATACAGAATAAATTATAAGTAATGGAGTTGAAAATTTTAAAGTGATTATTGCAAAAGTTTCTTTTCCCAAGAGATCTACAATATTATGCCCTATAAGTAAAAGGGAGTTCAATCAGTATAAGTTAATTTGGAAAGCAAGGTGTCTGTTAATTGATTAAAAACTCAAAGTCTCAAAGTTATGGATTAAACACTCGAGAATTTTAATATTCTTGTGACACATAATATGTATACCTAAATATAAGCCATATTTTATTCTTGATTTGTATTTACCTGTATTAATTTTTCATTTTAGATTAATGGTAATCAAGATAATATTATGTTGTAGACTGTTTTGATAGGCTACTTAAAGCTATTCTTTGAGAAAAGAAACTTAATTTCATTCCTGACTTTTCCATTTTATTTATTGTCATATATTTTCTTTGCACCCACCTTTTCAACATTAAACAATAATATGTTAATGTATTAATACATATAAGCCAACTTTCAAAAGAATTCAAGGAATTTTGCCTTTTTTTCTGCTGTGTTACTTAGGAAACAGTCCCAGATGATATAATTGAGGAAAAGAGCCTGCCCTCAACTAAGTTGGCCTGTGGTTCTAGCTACATCATGATAGCCATCATTGCTGCTGGCTTCTTGATCTGCTAGAAAAATTTTCCATGTTTTCTATCAAGCTTATTGGGACCCAAGGAATCCTTGGATATCAATATTTATTGAGTAGACAGGCAGCCAGCTGAGGATCTTCATGATGCTCAAGAACAGCTTTCTGGCTGAGCACTGTGTTGCACATCTTTAATCCCAGTATTTGGGAGTCTGAGGCAAGAAGATCGTGAATTTGAGGCCAGCCTGAGCTACTTAGGGAGACCCTCTCCTAGCCCCTACTGCCTGCAAAATGGATAGTATTCTGAACTTCCCTCCACCAATGTGGGCAAGACAGGTCTGTTCTCTGAAATTTCTTTCCAAGCATACAGCCCATCCAGGAACAGAATTTAAAACTTTGATATCCTATATTTTAATGGCTTTAGATATGATCTAGGTTGGGAAGTGGTCATAGAAAGATATGTTGAAGCACTAAGCCCTAGCATTTATAAACTTGACCTAATTTGGAAATAAGATCTTATAGATGAAATCTAGTTAAGGTGAGGTCATTGGCATGATTCTTAATTCAATATAATTAGTGTCCTTTTAATAAGAGGAGAAGGCCCTATGAAGTTGGGGACATATAGGGGTACACTATAGAATGACTGTCACAGAAAGAGAAGTAAGGCAGCTGCAAAGCAAGGAATACTGGGCACTTCCAGAGATTAGAAGAAGCAAAGAGGAGTCCCCCCTTGGAGCATTTGGAGGGAATGTGCCCCTGCTGACCTCTTGATGCCAGGCTTCCTGGCTCAGAACTTTGCCATCCAATCACTGGTATTTACAAGCCATCCTGGTTTTGGTAATTTTTAATGGCAGTACTTGAAAATGAACATATTATACGTACATGCCACAAAGGGGTATCACTGTGAGAAGTGACTTCAAATACTGAAGTGGTCATGGAAATTGTCAGAGAGCTCTGAAGCACTAAACAGACAAAGTCTAGATTGCTTCGAGGATTGTTGGCAGAACTACGGAGTTCTGTGAAGCATACAACTATTGTCTTGGAGAATATATGGCTCTTCAATCTTTGTTGTTGTTGTTGTGAATAGGGAAATGTTTATTTTAACTCCTGTTTTCAGAGGTTTCAGTCCATGGTTGGCTAACTCCACTGCTTTCAGGAGTTTCCTGAAGTACAACACCATGGTGGTGACAGGGTGTGGCCTCCGTAATGAGGCTGCTCACTTCATGGCAGCCAAGATGCAAAGAGGAAGAGAGAAAAGGATAGGGGTTCCACCATCTCCTTCAAAGGTAGGCCCACACAATGACCTACCTCCTCCAATCAGGTCCCACTTCCTAAGGTTTCCAATTCCCAATAGCACCACAGGCTGGGGACCAAGCCTTTAGCACATGGCTTTGGGGAGACAATTTAGATGCATGGCATAACAATCATGAACCAAATTTTGATAGAAATGTAAACATTGTTTCTGGTGATGTCTGATATAGAAATGAGAAACATTTCATTGGAAACTGAAGGAAAGGCAATAGGTTCTACTGCTTTTGGGAAAGTAGAACTTGTATGTCATGTACTTGCAGGAGACTTCCAAGCAAAGTATGGAAGATGGAGTCTTACTTATCCTTGCTCTTTATAGGAAAAAGCAAGTAGTAGGGATAAATTGTGGAAAAAAGTATTACTAAGAAGAAACCAGCCTGCAAACATACCACTGTGGTGTCTGATCCCATGAGAACTTGGAAGCTAAGCAGGGTCGAGCCTGGTTGGTAGTTGGATGGCTGTTGCCTGGGAACACCAGGTGCTGTAGGCTTGGGAGAAGGGCCTGGCAACCCACTCCCAAAAAATAAGCAGCCATTGAAAACCCTGTGAATAGCAGAGAAGTACTGACAATTCTGTTTTGCCTGTTGTACGCAGGGTTGCTATGAGTTGGACACCGACTTGACAGCACCTAACAACAACAACAACAAAAAGAAACCAGCACTGGTGACTTGGAAAATTTTCAACATGGACATAAATTCTTTACATGGCTAGACAATCACTTTCTAAAGAGATTGGATGTCTAATTCTTGGGTCTAATCAACAACCACGTCAGAAGTCAGAAATGGAGATATGATTATCTGACACATTTGTTTGATGGATCCCCATCAATTGCACAGAAAATCAAAAAATTTTGTGAGAAATTTATGTGAGTAAAAATACCATCCTGGAGTAAAAAAATACATAAACGGGGGAAAAAATGAACAGCTAAGTACCACTGTGCATCTCAGCTACTTCAAAGGCTGAGGGAGGAAGATCACAAGTTCAAGAGGCAACCTGCTCAGGGCCCTGAGAATGTGGGTCAATGATAGATTGCTTGCCTAGTATGTGTAAAGTCCTATTCTCAACCTCTCATTACCGAAAAAAGGAAAGAAAGAAAAAGAAAGAGAGAAAGAGAGAAAGAAAGAAGAGAAAGAAAGAAAAAGAGAAGAAAAAGAAAGAAAGAAAAAAGAAAGAAAGAAAGAAAGAAAGAAAGAAAGAAAGAAAGAAAGTGGAAGGAAGGAAGGGGAAGGAAGGGAAGGGAAGGGAAGCAAGAGGAGGGGAAGAGAAAGAAAAAAGGAAAAGAAAAGGAAAAAAAATAAAGAAAATTAACTCTGAAGTCAAATCATAGGTGCAGAGAACAGGGCCAACAGGACCTCCTTTGGTTAGCAAGAGGGCAGGGCCACCACCTTAGTGGGCCAGGACATGAGGGGTGTTGCCCTTTTGGGGTAACAGGATGGAGATGTTTCACCAGAAGACTTAGAAGCCAGAGGAGTGAAACAAAAATTATTATCCTCAGGTCTTGAAATATAGTGGAATTTTCACTGCTCAGTTTTAGGCTTCTTTGGGACTCATGGCTTCTTGATCCTTATAATCTCTCCCTTTTAAAACCAGAATCTCTACCCTATGCCAGCTCCACCATTCCATTTTATAGACAAATACCTTGTCTGGTTTTATAGGCTCACTGATGGAGAAAAATTTTCCCTAGGATTAATCTTAAGTATCCCTCAAAACTGGTTGAAAGATGACTTAGAAAATAAGATTTTTAATTTTATGAATTGAGAATGTTTAAGTGAGATCTTCAACTTAGAGTTGATGCTAGATTTGGTAAAGATTTAGGGGATGTTAGGATGGGGTAAATATATTCTTCAATTGGGAAGATCATGAATTTTGAGGAACCAGAGAGTGGAGTGTCATGGGCTGAATTTTGTTCCCTAAAAAGATGTGTTGAAGCCTTAACTTCCACCTGTGAATATGATAATATTTAGAAACAGAATCTTTTAGATGTAACCAAGTTGAAATCATTAGGTTTGCTCTAATTCAATATACTTTATCATTTTAAGAGGTACAAAAAGTTTACCCTGTAAAGACAGAGATACGCAGGGGAACACCAAATAATGACAGGGACAAAAACTGGAGTGAGGGAGCTGCCAGCTAAGGCATAGCCCTCATCAGGCTACTCCACTGTAATTTGCATAATGCAGTTGAAGCTGCTGCTTTCCTTTTTGGGATTTCTATCCCAAACCTCTAACCTGGAGGCCCTGTCCAGCTTGCTTTTGTTGAATTTGGCTGATGAGGCTAGTCATTTGGCTTGACCTGTAATTTGCAGGTGCATGGACGTTGTATGTTGTTTGGTTTAATGGTTTTATTTCTAACAAAGAAGAAATACAGATTGAATTTATGGTTGCATCTGCTTTACAAGAATATTACAAAATGCTTTTAGGCTTTGGCACATAATAAATTTTCAATGCAGTTCCTAAACTTTAAAAAAATTTTTTTTGGATAACATAAGAAAACTGTTTTGCTGTTGTTGTTGTTTTTGTTGTTGTTCTGTTTGTTTTCTAATAAGAGCAATGGTAAGTGAATATATATATATATATATATATATATATATATATATATGTATATGTATATATATATATATATATTTTATCTTAATTTCTGAAAGACAGGAAAAAACAACTATTTCCACAAATGACCTTTAAACTTCTCCCCATAGTTGAATAACCCCTATAAACTAAGGTCTGTACTTTTTACATTATTTTATTTTTATTAGTAAATTTTAAGTAAGTATACAAATTAATGGGTTTCATGATATTCCCATATATGCACATTAAAATATTCCTATATTCTCCAGTGCGCTGGGATTTAGCTCAGTTGGTAGAGCGCTGCGCTGCAGTCTCCGAGGTCTGGAGTTCAGTTCCCAGCACCGCAAAAATGGGAGAAGGACCTGGCAATCCACTCCCAAGGCAATCCTGAAACAGTCAGCTATTGAAAACCCTATGAGGGTCGCTATGAGTCGGCACCTAACAACAGCATATTCTCCAGTAAGCTTATTTCATTTTGAGACTGTATAGAAAGATTGACTTGCATGAAACATCTCATTAACAATTGCAATAATTATACTTTTACTATCATATCCATTAATCCTTCATTATTTTGCCAAACATCTATTGCCTCCTCTCTGTATTTTGGGTATTTTACTGGGGATACAGCCCCACACCTAGTCACAACACAGAAGACTGGCAAGTTAGGAAGAATCACCTGTCTCCCAGACTCTTGCGCCCTCAGTCAAGGAGCTGGGAGGTGCAAAGACAGGCTCCCTGGCCCTCCTCCTCTCTGAGTTGCAGCAGGCAGGGAGTCCGGCTCCCTAGGTGCAGAATTGCGGGAGGAGGACATAGCCCAGCTTTGAATGGAGAATACTTGGTGCATCTGAACCCTGGCAACTATGCACCAAGTGAAGCACAGCTCAAGCTGCAGGGGGAGAAGGAAACAGTGGCAAGCCCCACAGGCTGTTTTGAGGACCTTGCAAATGCCCTGAGAGGAAGGTAGGGCACTTGGAAAGTAAAGTTGCTCTGATTATGAAACTGCCTATTCCTCAGGAGGGAGAGAGAAACAACAAAAACAGACAAAACCACACAGGACACCCAATCACACATCTGACCACTAACACCATAGGGAAGTACCCCCTTTCGAGATGGTTTCCCTACGCAATTTTTAGCAACGAATGATTTTATATAGCATTGTTTTACTATGACCATGGCCTTAGGCCAGTAAATACTCAGTGCAAAATAACCTCAAGTTCACTGAATAATTTTTACTAGTGTTCTGGAAAGCTTAGATAAATGTTTAATGACCACCATTCTGGGAAAGAAAAGCCCTGATTTGCAGCACTTGTGGGGTTTGTGATGCAAATTCTCCCACAATGGCCACTGCCAATCTGTCAGTATGATGTCACTGAGCACTTGTTGGGGGAGACGTGCTGCAGGGGGGTTTCTAAACTGGCTTCTGCTGCAGTGGGCTTTTCTAAGCTGGCTTCAGTGTCTTGAGCACATCATTGAGCTTATTTTCTGTTATTTAGGCTGTTATTGTCAGGTGTCCTCAAGGCCAGTCCAACTCATAGCAACCCTCATATGGCTTTCAATGGCTGATTTTTTTTTTTTTTTTTTCAGAGTTGGGGGAGGGAGGATTGCTTTGGGACTGGATTGTCATGTCCTTCTCCCATTTTTGTGGTGCTGGTGATTGAACCCAGATCCTCAGAGAGTGCAGAGCAGCACTCTACCAAATGAGCTAAACCCCAGCTCCTTATATAGGTTGTTGCCTTATATAAGTAGGCCTAACTTTATTCCCTTTTTCTATCACTGTATAGTTGATTTCCCTATATTCCCCTTTATAAACAACATTTGGCTGTCCCCACAGCAGCTCCTTCTGGGAGAAAGGTCCTGGATAAAACTTTGAAGGAGTGACAGTTATCAACTGTCTAGATGAAACAGATAAATTATACATCATGGGTAAGTAAGACTTTGGCTTAGTTTTATGTTTTGTCCTGCAACAAAGAGATTAGACAAGAAGGTTTTTATAAAGCCTACACTTTTCTTTTCAAAAAAGTAATGTTTCAAGTAATAGTAGATGGGAATAGATTTAAGCAAAGGCCATGAGGAGCTGATTGACAAGAGAGAAAGAAGGGACAGGTACAGTTAAAGCTACCCAGGCAAAAGCTAAATAAGCTGCTGACTTTCCTTGGTACGCTCACTTCCCAAGCACCCAGCACCACTGCATATCCTGATGGGGTTTAGGCACTGCAGATATTTCAGTGAACCAATTGAAAAACAAAGCAACTACAAACCAACAGCAACAACTAAACAACCCACTACCAAAACTGAACATTCCTTCTGCAAGAACAAGTGGATAATTAAAAAAATGAATTAACACAGAACTGTTAAAAAAAAAAAGTGCTCAGTGCTACCAGGAAAGTGAACAAAAAGAAGCAAAATAAAACAAACAAACAAAACCCCACCCTTGGTGGCTTGCAGGGGCAGGGTCTGGCCTCAGCTCTATGGGAAAGAATCAACAATGGGGCGTCTAGTACTTGAGAACTGACTCCCACAGCTTTCCTCAGGGCCTCTTTGTGCCAAACCCCTGAAAACACTTGGGCATGCTCTTTTACTCAGGAATGTGAGGGCTGTGGTCTGCTTCAGAGCAGGGACAGAGAGGACAAGGAGCAAGTCAAGTGGTAAGAAAAACTACAATTGGAGGTGACTTCCTAAGGCCAGCACCTGCTGAAAGCAGTTGGTGGGGAATGAGGGGATGATCTGTACAACCTCCCCTGCCCTCAGGAGCCCAGAGTCACATCTCACCTGCAACTGGGAAAGACAGAAATCATCTCCTGCCAAGGATTTCTCCAGGAACATAACTGAGCATTCTCTAGGCCCTTGTGCCTTCCATTTCTGGCAGCCAGGCTTTGCAGGTGTCATCAGATGGGGCCCCCAGCCTTACTTACACATTTTTCTAATTCTTTTGACTGTTTTGTTTTTTGTGTGTGTGACTAAAGAGTTTAGACATGCTTGGACATACTACATGGTAAGTTGAGTAGATACTTCTAAAGGGATCTATGGGAAAGAATCAACATTTGCCAAAAAACTCTCCAATGCCCTTCATGCAATAACTGTTGGCATACTGAGCCCCTGGGTAGTGGCTGGCGCAGAAGTTCAGCTGTGCCCAAGAGCTAAAAGCAAGAAGTCCAGGTACTAGCATCGCTCAAATTCATGTGTGGTTGGCTGGTGAGCCAGTACAACAATGAGGCACAGCACCTACAAGATTTCTGGCTGAAGATATTCATTGGGCCAAACAAATAAAACTCAGGGTGTCAATTCTCAATCTCTGACAAAATGAGAAAATTGGTCAACTGTGGGTTTTCACTAAGCAAAGATAAAATACAAGTGAAGATATAGAAAATAGTTTTGAAAAGCAGTCAAATGAAAACAAATTACAAATTGCTGAAGAGAAGATTAAAAAGGTTTAACAAATGGAAGAGCTAGAAGGGTAGCTCTAGAAACCAATTAATTTCACACAGAGCCAAGTAAACAAGCCCATTTGAAATAAAATTCTGCATCAGAAATGGAGAGACCTGATACAAACATATGGTCTGCAATTGTATTTCCACTAATCTTATTTTCTTATTGGCTTAAAGGTAAATTTAAAGTTAAATTAGGTTCAGAATGCAATTGGAAGTTAAATGGTCTGTAAATTAATAGTCCAATTTTTAAAGTAATGGTACTAGTTTGTATTTTGAAATAAACTGGTGAAAACCACATGTGTGCAAAGTAAAAATGTTTTTGACTTTGCAAGACTTCACTGAAATTACTTGCACTGAAACATAACAAGTAAACTAAAGAGAGAGAGAAAGGAGCAATACTAAGTACAACATCAGTGGTACATTAGTCTTGCAGGAGAAGGAATATTTTAAGACAAAAGTCAGATAAATGCCCTGGGCAACAGAATGGTTGTGAATGTCTTTTTTTAAAAAAGGAATGAAAAAGAATTGATTAAAGTTTTAGTAATAGTTAATGATATTCATAATTGGTATTAATTGTTCTGGTTTTTTTCCAGTGAGGTTTTCCACAACTCCAAACTATTATTTAATGTTTTTCATTTCCATTTGGGGATTTTCCAATTAAATTAGTGAGTAGGTGCTACAAACCACTGAGAAGCAGGCAGTTTGACAGATTTCAGAGCAAAATTCGTGGATAATGGGGATCATCTGTGCAGATAAATGAAGATCATGCAATTAGAATGCTTCCATTAAACCCTTTATTGTTTTAATCATTGAAGTTACGGTTTCTATTTCATTCTTCACTACAGATTTACAGCCTGCATACATACCACTGTGGCGTCCAATCCCATCAGATCTTGGAAGCTAAGCATGGTCAGACCTGGTTAGTACTTGGATAGGAGACCGCCTGGGAACACAGGTGCTGTAGACTTGGGAGAAGGACCCAGCATCACTCTCAAAAAACAATCAGCCATTGAAACCCTATGAAAAGCAGAGAAACACTGGCACTAGTGTTTGGCCTGTTGTACCTAGAGTTGCTGAGTTGGACACTGATTTGATGGCACCTAATGAAAACAACAGATTTACAAATAAAGAAGATAGAATTATAAATTCACACATATTTACAGGAAGGTCTGTAATCATTTGTGTGTACAAAATCCTTTTCATTGTTATGATGTTGTTGTTGTTAGGTGCTATTCACTCAGATCCAACTCATAGTGATGCTATGAACAACAGTACAAAACACTACCCAACATTGTGCCAGGCACACAATCTTATTTATGTTTCACCTCACTGTTGCACCTGCTGTGTCAATCCATCTAGTGGAGGGTCTTTCTTCCATTGACCAGCTACTCTCCCAGATGTGAGGTCCTCCTCCAAGAATTGGTCCCTACTGATAACTTGTCCAAAATACCTAAGATGCAATCTAGCTATCCTTGCTTCTAAGGAAGGCTCTGATTGTACTTCTTCTAGGACTGATTTGTTGGTTCTTTTGGTAGTCCATGGTATATTCAATATTCATCTCCAGCACCATAGATCAAAAGCATCAATTCTTCTATTATCTGCCTTATTCAGTGTCCCCCTTTCACAAACATATGATGCAATTGAAAATACCATGACATGAGTCAGGGGCACCTTTGTCTTCAAAGTGACATCTTTACTTTTCAATACTTTAATGAGGTGTTTTGCAACAACTTTTCTGAATGAAATGTGTCTTATCATTTCTTGACTGTTGTTTCCAAGGATGTTGATTGTAGAACCAAGAAAGCAAAATCTTGGACAACCTCAATCTTTTCTCCATTTATTATGAAGTTGTTTACTGATGCAGTTGTAAGGATTTTTGTTTTCTTTATGTTGAGTCACAAACCATACTGAGAAGGCTGTGTTCTTTGATCTTCATCAGTAAATATTTCAAATCCTCTTTAATTTCAGCAAGTCAGATTGTGTCATCTGCATAATGCATGTAGTTAATGAGTCTTCCTCCAATCCTGATGCTGCATTCTTCCTCATAAAGTCCAGCTTGGATTATTTACTCTGCATAGAAATTGAAGACATATGGTGAAAGGATACAGCCTCGATGCACACCTTTCTCGACTTTGAATCAGACCATGTTTCCTTGCTCTGTTCAAAGGACTGCCTCCTGGTCCACAAAAAGATTCCTCATGAGTACAATTAAGTGCTCTAGTATTCCCATTCTTCACAATGCTATCGATAATTTGTTATGATCCACACAGTCAAATGCCTTTCCATAGTCAATAAAACATAGATAAAAATTTTCTAGAGTTTTCTGCTTTAGGCTAATATTGATTTGACACCAGCAATCATGGCCATGGTTCCATACCCTATTCTTCTCAGTCTGGCTTGATTTTCCTGCAGTTACCTGGCTTTTGAATGATCTTTAGTAAAACCTTCCTTGTGTGAGATATTAACGATACAGTCTGATAATTTCCACATTCAGCTGAATCCACTTTCTTGAGAATATACACAATTATGTATCTCTTCCAGTCAGTTGGCCAAATGGCTGTTTTCTAATTCTCTTGGCATAAACAAGTAGGCACCTCCTGAGCTGCATCTGTTTGTTGAAAGATCTTTATTGGTATTCCATCAAATTCTAATGCTTTTTATTTCACCAACATCTCCAAGACAACTTCCACTTCTTCCTTCAGTGCCATTGGTTCCTAATCATATGCATCCTCCTGAAATGCTTAGTCATACACAAATTCTTTTTGGTATAATGACTCTGTGTATTCCTTCCAGCTTCTTTTGATGTTTCTTGCATCACTTAACATTTTCCCTATAGAATCCTTCAGTATTGCCCCTCAAAGCTGGAATTTTTCTTCAATTCTTTAAGCTTCAGAAAAACAGAGCTCCTGTATGTTCCATCTGGTGAATTCTAGGTATACAGTGACCATTTATGTTGGTGAAGAAATGTATTTGCAATGAAAAGGTCTTTGGTCTGACAAAATTCTATCATGTGATTTCTAGCATGTCACTAAGGGTATATTTTCCAACTATCAGCCTTCCTCTTTGTTTCCAACTTTTGCATTCCAGTCACCAGTAAATATCAGTGCATCCTGATTACATGTTTGGTCAATTTCAGAGTGCAGAAGCTGGCAAAAAAATTTCCCTTTCTTCATTTGTTCTGGTATCTGTAAAGATGGTGGCATAACTTTCACCATCACAGAAACACGCAAGCCCCCACATTATGGCAAACTGACAGACAAGTGAGAGTTTCATTGTTATAGCCATGCATATAGACAAACAAACAAAATTGGAAGAGAAAGAAAAGAAAAGGAATTTAGTCAATTATTTTTAATTTGCCATTGTATTATTGTAAATATTATTATTTTTAATATTATGTCCCAGGAGTTTTTACTCAATTTTTATCATAAAATATAGGAAATGAGCTGGGCACAGTGACTGACTCCTTTAATCCCAGTGATGAAGGAGGCAGACTCAGGAGGATCACAATTTGGAGGCCAGAGGCAGCCAGTATAACTTAGTGAGACTCTGTCTCAAAATACAAAGTAAAAATGAATTGGGGGTATGACTCAATGGTTGAGTGCTTGCAAAAAGCAAGCATGACATCTTTCGTCCAACTCCCCAATACTACAGGACAAATAAATAAATATTGTACGAGATGATGAGTATGCCAATTGGTTTCATTTTGGTATAATTTCTCAAAGTATACATATTTCAAGCATCACTTTGTGCACCTTAAGTATATACAATGTTTATTCATCAACAATGTTTATTCATCAACATACCCCTTAATAAATACATGACTTGATGGCACCTCACAACACCACCACCACCCTAATAAAGCTGGGGGAAAGTCCAGGAAAATAAAGAGCTATTTTGATGGAATAGATATTTTAGGATGAGAATGTGAAATAAAAAAAGGTTTCTGTGAATTATTCCTTGGTCAAGGCATCCTGGGAAGAAATCTATATCTTAACCATGTTTGGAAGGCACCAAATTTATGCTGTACCTATATATTTCATTGGCCCAAATGCACTCCATTGTCTGATAGTACTTTCCAGATTGGCTAAGCACCATATTTAAGTATTTCAACTCATGTATTATTTTTAAACTACCAGGGTATGTAAAATGAAATATATAATCATCTATTTGTGCAATGACCAAATGCTCTGCAATGATTCTGAATATGTCCACAGTATTTTCCAAGATTAATTTTTAATAAGGATTTCATGGTTTATGGTAAGGATTTTACTGCATCCTATACAATACAATAAAAGAATAACATGATAGAGTTACATATTTTTCTTAAGGGTAGTACATACTTAGAATCTCTTACTTGTAATAGATCATAACCACAGAAATGCCTCAGAGCTCAGTTTTAATAAATTGGATTTCCAATTAAAATGCCATTTTATTTATCCAATGTATTTGTTCATCTTTTTATTAGCTCATTTGTTTGCCTCAAAATTTTCTGCTGTGGAAGATGATAACTTCTTATTCTGTAAACAGTTCAACAACAACAAAAAAGATTAAAATCATGACACTTTACATCAACTTCTTCTTGGCATAGTGAAACACATTTTTAATCACAGAAAATGCAATTTCGATTTATCACATTTAATGATATATGCAACACATACTAATTCTTTTATTTGAAAATCACCTGACCATTGTAGGATTAGTTATTTTACTGAATCATGGCATTTTAACAAATGTTGAAAGTTGAAAATGTAAAATTTAAATCTTATGGAGTTTTTGCAAACATTTATTTGCTTACTTTGTTGCTTCATTTTATTTAAATTTTATCTGTTTTATAAATGCTTATTGAACTACTGTGTGCCCCATTATCCTAAGCCCTAGAGTTTACAAGTACATCCATATTCTACCATCTAATGATACAGAGCCTGCAGCCATAGCCCTGTGGCATCCGATCCCGCCTGATCTCGGAAGCTAAGCAGGGTCAGGCCTGGTTAGTACTTGGATGGGAGACCGCCGGGGAACACTAGAAGCTGTAGGCTTGGGAGAAGGACCTGGCAACCCCGTCCCAAAAATCAATCTGCCATTGAAAACCCTATGAACAGCAGAGAAGCACTGACAATAGTGTTTCCCCTGTTGTACAGAGGGTCGGATATGTATGAGTTGGATATCGACTCGACAGCTGTTGTTGTTGTTGTTGTTGTTGTTGTTGGTGTTGGTGTTGTTAGGTGCCGTCGAGTCGGTACCCGACTCATAGCGACCCTCATAGCGTTTTCAATGGATGACTGTTTTCGAGATTGCCTTGGGAGTGGATTGCCAGGCCCTTCTCCCATTTTTGCGGTGCTGGGAATTGAACTTGGGACCTCAGAGACTGCAGCGCAGTGCTCTTACCAACTGAGCCAAATCCCAGCCCTGAATATTTAATTAGAAGGGTTTTATTCATAAGTGTGGCATAAAATGGGAGATATCAATCGATTCTGCAAGGCTGTCAGGGGAGACAAGCCACGACCTTGATCTCAGTTGCCACTGGCAAGAGGATCGGAGATCCTGAATGATCTGGCTGGTAACACTGCTTCACATTGTGGCCTGATGACACTTAACATTTGAGTTATCCTATCCACTCCCTTGTTTCTTTCTCCTGAAATCTCCTCATTATCATTTGTCTTCTGTTCTACGATATATGACATTCTCACTGTTAATGTACAAACACATGGACATGTAAACATGAGATTCTAGATGCTTTGGAGAGTCTCTGTATTTTCATTTGCTGCTTTTATGCATCTACTTATCTCCCAAGTTTGTCTACTGTGGCCAATGTCTAGAGGATCTGGTCTCATTTTGGATGATAAAGGTGAGTATCTGAGATTACACTTCTGAGACTCTGACTCCAGACTTTGATGTCTTCACAACCTTCATGCTACTATTTTTGCCTCTTAGAAAAGGGTCTGAGAGTCTTTTCCGTAAAGAAACAAAAATCTACTCAGATGTCACTGTGGAGCAGAATATCAGTGCATATATAGTCAAGTACCTTGTAAATTTATTTGTATTGACAGAGGGATTAAATCCAAGTCTGTAGTCATTAGATATCTAATACGTCTGTAGGTAAGTAACAATCTCTGTATATCTAACCAACTAATTTTCTTACATTTAATTGAATTTATCAAGCAGTGAGATAGAATTTGGTGTAAAAAATTCATATATTATACATGAAAACAAAATAATATAAAGAATGTGAAAAATATGTCCAAATTTCATTCACATTTGTGATGTGTAAATTTGTATATTAAACCATTGTCTGTAGACAAATTGCCATTCTAATTTCCCAAAATTTATGTCAAACAAGAAAAACAATCCTATTAGAATAAATGTAATTTTCCTGACTTTGAAAAACAAACTTCAAATTCAGAGACATAGGGATGACGACACTAGAAACATGGAGAAAGGTTTAAAACACAAGAGTTAGTAAATGAAGCAGGGATGGCAACATCAGCATTAGACAAAATAAGTTTCAAAGGAAGCCTGTTAAAGGCAAAAGGGAATACCATATAGGGATAAATAGATCAATGCATCTGGAAGATGGAGCAATATTAAATAATGTGCATGCACCAAGCAACAAAACTTTAAAACACATGAAAAAAAAAAAAAAACTGGGAGAGTTGAAAGGGAAAATAGCCAAATATAAAATTGGAGCTGCGAATTCCTTCACCCTCTTCTGACACAGTTATTAAACAGAGAAATCAGGACATAGAAGATAAAAACAACACAACTAACCAAGTAAGTCAATTAACATACATAAAATATTGCATCCAACATCAATAGAATGTATGTTAGCTTTTTTAAAAGGCATAAAATATTCACCATAAGGGATCAAATCCCAGACCATGAAACAATGCTTAACAAATTTGAAGGAAATGAAAATTTCTGACAATAGTGCAATTAAATGTATATCAATAAGACAACAAGAAAATCTCCCAAAATGTGAAAATTAAATAATACACACCAGAATAATGAAAGGCATTAATGAAATTCTAAAAATTATATAAAAGTGACTTAATGTCAATGCATAGCATATTAAAGTATATGGGATGAAGCTAAAGAAATGATGAGAGAAAAATTTATATCACCAAAAGGCCACTTTAGAAACATAAAAAGACCTCAAATTAATAGTGTATGTTCCTACCTTAAAAACAAGTGGTATAAAAAAGAACTAAATTAAGAAGGAGAAATAAATAACAAGGACCAGAACAGAAATAAATGAAACTGAAAGCAGGAAAACAATTTTTAAAAATCAGTAAAACAAAAAGCTTCTTTCCTAATAGAATAAATAAAATTAATAAACCACTAACAAAGCTGATTGCCTGCAGCCATAGCACTGTGGCATCTGATCCTGTCAGATCTCGGAAGCTAAACAGGGTCAGCCCTGGTTAGCATTTGAATAGGAGACCTCCTGAGAACACCAGATACTGTAGGCTTGGGAGAAGGACCCAACAACCCACACCCAAAATTCAATCAGCCATTGAAAACTGTGATTAGCAGAGAAGCACTGACAATAGTGTTTCACCTGTTGTACATAGCGTTGTATTGAGTCAGATACTGACTAGATGGCATCTAACAACAAACAACAAGCAAAGCTGATAAGAATAAAGAGAACACACAGATGACCAATATCAGGAAAGAAATAGTTTATCAATGTAAATCCTAAAACCATAAAAATGTTAATAATTGAAAACTATAAACAACTTTATGCTCAGAAATTTGACAAATGAAAACATATGGACCAATTCTTTGAAATCACATACTGTAAAATCCCAACCAAAGTGGATAGTTAACAGAAATAGTTCTATGATCATCAAAGAAATTGAAATAATGATTTCAAATCTACCCTCAGCAAAGTATCTGAGTCCAAATGGGTTCCCTTTTGAGATCTACCAAAGATTTGCTACTGTTGTTAGGTGATGTCGAGTTGGATCCAACTCACAGTGACCCAATAAGCAACAGAACAAAACACTCCCCAACACTGTGCCATGCTTCTTAGTGCTTCTTTGCTATTCATAGGGCTTTCAATGGTTGATAGTTTGGGGGTTGTACCAGGGGTGGGCTGCGAGATTCTTCTCCCATTTTTGTGGTGCTGGAGATAGAACTCAGGGCCTCAGAGCATACATGCCGCACTCTACCAACTGAGCTAAACCCAAGCCCCTATTAAATATTTAGAGAAGAATTAACAACTTTACATTATCTCTTCAATGAAACATAAGCTGGAAGGACATTTCCTAACTTATTTTCAAGTCCAGTATTAGCCAAATAGCCAAACTAGACAAAGACAGAGCAAAGACAAAAATTACATCCAAATATTTCTCTTGAACTTACATAGAAAAGGCCTCAACATAATATTATCTGTCGTATATAGACAGAATTATCCACTATAACTAGTGAGATGTATTCCAGTTAACCATGTTGTTACAACATGTAAAAAATCACTGTAATCTTATCATATCAAGACAAAGAAGAAGAAAAATCATACAATCACATTCATTCACATAAAATGGAATTAGATAAATCTAAACACACCCATCAGTGGGTAGAGGTGGAGTGAGGAAGCTCTAGGCAAACTAAAACTAGAGGGGAAATATTTTAAGTAGGGAAAGAGTATTTATAAAAATCTACAGCTAATAAATCTGGCTGGGATTTAGCTCAGTGGGTAGAGCGCTGTGCTGCAGTCTCTGAGGCCTGGAGTTCAATTCCCAGCACCACAAAAATGGGAGAAGGGCCTGGCAATCCACTCCCAAGGCAATCCCAAAAACCATCAGCCACTGAAAACCCTATGAGGGTTGCTATGAGTCGGATACCGACTCGACAGCACCCAACAACAACAACAACAACAGGTAATAATACACATGATGGCAAAAGACATGATGTTGCTGCTCTAGGTGAGGAACAGACAGGATGTCTGTTCTCACAACTGCATTCAGTATAGTGCTGGAGCGTCTAGGTTCAAATCGCTGTGATAAGAAAAAAACAGTAAGAGAGCTCCTACCTCGCACCACCTAAAAAGTTTAACTCAAATGAATCAAAGACCTATAGGCATGAGCTAAAATGATGACATTCCTAGAAGAATATATAATTGCAAATTTTTGTGACTTTCAATAAGGCACTGGCTTCTTCAATATGACACAGAAAGGAAAAGCACCAAAAGACAAAATAAACTGGACATCAAAAAATTTAAAAATTTACACCTCAAAAGACATCATTCAGAAAGTGAACCTCCCAAATTAAAAAAATTGAAAATAATTTCTCTGATAAGGCATTTGTATCTAAAATATATAGAAAATAATTACTATTAAATACTCATTAGCCCATTTTTAACTGGGAAAATAATCTCCATTGATATTTCTTCAAAGAGTACATACAAATGGCCAAGAAGCAAGTGATAATGTGTACATCATTAGCCATGAAGAAATTGCAAATCAAAACCACAGAATTTACCAGTTCACACATACTAGGATGTCTATATTCAACAAGATGGGAAATGAGAAGTGTTTTTAAAAAGAGGGAGAAACTGAAATCCTCAGACACTACTGGAAGGAATGTAAAAACATGCAGCTGCTTTGGAAAACAATCTGACAGTTCTTCTGATGGTTAAACATAGAGTTATCATAGGATCCAATATCTCTACTTCTACACGTATATTCACAGGAAATGAAAACGTGTCCACACAGAAACTTGTATACAGATGTTAAGAGCATCATTATTAATTATAACCAAATACTGCAAGCAACACAAATGTCTGAACAGTGATGAATGTATTAGCAAAATGTGCATATCCAGATACATGCTACAACATAGACAAACCTGGATAACATTATAGTATGTAAAAGAAGCAAGTCACAAAAGACTTGTATGATAGAAATCCATCTCTATGAAATACCCAGAACAGGTACATCATAGGGAACAGAAAGCAGATTGTTGTTTTAGAAAGGAGATTAGTGGTTGCTTAAGCCTTGGGGAATTATAGGAATCAGAGGATCATGTTAAGGGCAGAACATCTCTTTCTGAATATTAAAAATATTCTGAAATTGACTGTATTGATAGATGCATAATTCTGTGAATAGGCCAGTAGCTGCTAAATTTTATGCTTCAAAGGAATTCATTGCATGGTATGTGAGTTGTATGACAATAGTTGGTTAAAACAAACAAACAAACAAAAACTGAACTAACCTAAATTTACAACTATCGTGAATCCAGCAGTCACAATCTCATTTACCTTTGTGAAATATGTGTGTGTGTGTGTGTGTGTGTGTGTGTGTGTGTGTGTGTGTATGGGCTGGGATTTAGCTCAGTTGGTAGGGTGCTGCACTGCAGTCTCTGAGGTCCTGAGTTCAATTTCCAGCACAGCAAAAATGGGAGAAGGACCTGGCAATCCACTCCCAGGGCAATCCTGAAACAGTCAGCTATTGAAAACCCTATGAGGGTCGCTATGAGTCGGATAATGACTCGAAGGCACCTAACAACAACAACAATATGTATATGTATATATATTCAAACAAAAACTTTATAGCCACTTTATTTGTAAAAGCTAAAAAGTAGAAGTGACACAAATATCCTTTAGTGGGTGAATGGTTAAACAAATTGTGGTGTATGCACACCATGGAACATCACTTGGAAATAAAAAAGAGCTGAGCACAGTGGCACATGCCTATGGAGGTTGAGGCAAGAGGATCACAGGTGTGAGGTCAGAGACAGTCCGCACAAGTTAGTGAGACCTTGTCTCAAAATTTAGAAAAATACAAAAAGGGCTGGGGGTACAGCTCAGGGGTAGAGCACTTGCTTAGCTTGTGCAAGGCCATGGGTTAAACCCCTCAGAAATGAAAAAAAAAATAAAGGAATGAACTATTGGTCACACAACAGTTTGAATGCATATTGAAGGAATAACAGTGAGTGAAAAATGTCAATGCCAAAAGACTGTACACCATGTGACTGGATTTATATGGTACCCTTTAAGTGGCAAAGCTGTGGAAATGGAGGCTGATTTGTTGCTTGCCAAAGTTTGGGGCTGCAGGAGGGTAGTGAGGGCATAAAAACAGGGTTCACGAGCTGATGGAGCTGCTCTGCTGCTGGACTCTGGGAATCACTATGGTTTGGATCTTGAATTTCCCCCAAAGGCCCTTGCATTACAAGCTTAGTTCTCAGGGCGGAGCATTGGAGGTGGAGCCTTTGAAAGGCTGGGCCTAGCAGGAGGGTCTTACACCATTGTCCTCCAGGCTGGATCCTGGGACTCCAGGCTCCTCCTCTTCCTCTTTTTCCTTCTTTCATTGGCCACAAGGTGAGCAGTTGTGCCCATCCACAGGCTCCAGCTGCTTCACCTTGTGCTCCAGCTGCTTCACCCCAGACCCAGACATAATCTCCAAAACTGTGATCCAAAATAACCCTTTCTCTTTATCAGTTAAATATTTCAGATATCTGTGATAGGGATAGAAAGTGATTGACACTGTGGTGTACAGAAGAACTGTGATCAAACTGCACAGCTCCAGACACACATGTAGGTGAAGCTATAAATCTGAAAAATATTAATTGAGTGTATCCATGTCAACATCTGGGCCATTTTACCACACTACCGTGTGTACATGGAGGCTATGGAGGAAAGCTGGGTAGAGGGCATCAGGAGCCTTAAACATAATTTCACAGCTGTGAGCCAATCTGGATTATCTCATAATTGAAAGTTTAATATAAAAAAGTCAAGGTAGTTGTAGAAATAACACTGGACTGTGCATGAAGCATGTTTTCTAATATCTTCTTTACCATTGTAGGTTCAGTAACCTTGTAGGAAATGGAGGGCTTTAGATAAAATGTGTGAATTCCATTAACTGGATAGTAAGTACTTCTATCACACAGCAAAACACTCCATTAGCCTTTTCTTCCCACTGGCACTACTATGTGAGCTTATTTATTTAGAAAACACATTAAAAAAAGCAACTCTTGTGGGTGTTTTTGCTTTTGTTAATCACCTAAACATCTATAAACTTGAAATGCATAGTAGTTCTTGTGAAAATATCATTCCTGTATCACATGCTAGCAATCTGTGTAGACCCAGAGGTCCCTTGCTCTAACTGCTCAACCCCTCAGGGCCCACAGGTATGGCTCGCAAATGTAATACTACAGGTTAGAAAATCATGAAGGCCTCTTTTAGATCTAGATTTCCAAGGAGCAGCATTAGATTTTTTAATCATAAAAGTGCATAATAATTTTTTATTTACCATTAACAACAGTATTTGCATATGAATCATATTCTCCAGTATGTGACCATGTCTTATCAGATGATACACCAGTCCATTCAACAAGTTATAAAGTACAAATAGGCAGCTACCACTATCTCAAAGATCAGTCAGAAATGTTTCATGCATATTATTTCCTAAGTTGAGGAGAAAAAGGCTCATGTCTCCACCTTATCCTACCAGCATGGTGTTGTAGATGTTCCTATAGACCTGATACATTTAGTCCATAAGACAATTCTTGTAATTAGACCTCACCTTGGTTTGTGGAAGCTGACACCAATACTGGGGAGGTCAGACCATGTACCTAGGCAAGTACCAGATCTTCTCCTTCCATAGGAAGCCCATTCCCTTTCTGCTGCACAGTGGCCATTCATAGAAAGTTACAAAGAATGAGAAGCAAAATCAAAGCAAAGAAGCAAACAAAAATCCTCCAAAGTCTCCAGGGGAGAAAAATATTAAAAACAATGTACAGGTTCAATGAAAGTACCCATCTTACAAGATATAATCACCTCAGCTGAGTGTCTTCATGTATGCTGGCTTCCTTCCATGAGTTGATGCATCTGTGACCATGCCATTTCCACTTGGCATGGGCCTTTGACAAGTATGACAGAAGAAGGATGCTTATATCCAAATGACCCCATCCCTAACACAGAAAATGTGGTCGTTCTAAGTAAACAAGTCATTCTTCCCAAAATGAAAGTGTGCATATGTGTGTGCACGCAAGTGACAAAGTTCAAGTAATCTAAGTAATCTATTTCTTTTTTAATTTGCTATTTTACTTATTTTTAAAGGTATTTTTAATGTACAATTTAATGGTCTCATTATGACATTTCCATACATGCATTTCATTTTATGTTGCTCAGGTTCACTTCCCCTTTACCCTCTCATGACCCTCCTCATCCCCTCCCTCCCCACCAAAGGTGTCTCTTCTACTCCCATGTCTTTTTTTGAGTGTGTTGTTAGGCAACTCATAGGGTTTTCAATGGCTGATTGTTTGGGGATTGCTTTGGGAGTGGATTGACCTGTCCTGCTCCCATATTTGCAGTACTGGGGGTTGAATTGGGGGCCTCAGAGAGCACAGAGTGGCACTTAAGGGCCACATATGTGACATTTCCTTTGTCAAGTATTCTACTTCTTAGTAACAGTCCAATAATCACAATTCTAAGGGTTTCCTCTAAATTACTTTTTGCTGAATCACTACAGAAATTCCTGATGCACTATGACTTACTTGTCTTATCTCTTGTGACAGTCTACCTAGGTTAGATGTAATAAATTGTAGACTAAGCCTGAAAGTGCAGTGGAGGTGATGTGGTTACTCTCTGTAAACCTCTGCCTGGAGGCCCTGGGGATTTGTTTGCTTGCTCGTTTATTTTGACATAAAACTCATCTGCCCTTGATCCTAGCACATACTGTCCAAAGCACTTGCTGTTCTGCAATCCCCAGTTGCCTCTCTGGGGCTCACTCACTCATTTGTCTTACTTGACATTGTTGGAAGGTGAAAGCTGATAATAATAGCTAACATTGATTGTGACTTTGTACCAGACAAAGTCCTAAAAACTCTATGTGCAGTAAACTCTGCAGCATCTGGAGAAGGCCTGGCTGCTTTTCTCCCTACGTGGAATGATGTCACCCCTTGTAGGATGTGGTGAAGAAGCCTGTCCCGTGTGGCCTAAAAACAGATTTGAACCCATGTAGTTGGATTTCAGTGCCTGACAGTTCATTACCAGCCTATGTATTTTGAAAGATGGTTCCCAACTCCTGACTTAACTATTTTCCACAGCTTTTCTGCGGTGTTATAGGGCTGGTCTGGATGCTTGAAAACTAAATGACAGAGACATTTCCATAATGATAGGAGGAGGAAGCTGATGTAGCCCAAAGTAGGTGTAGGCTTTTCTCTTTCAGACAAAGCACTTAAGGCTGTCCTAGGTTTAAAGTCTCCCTGTTTGATCAGCTTTAAACTTTAGGGATGAGCTTGATACCTAATCAGCAGAGTTTAGTAGGACACATGGCCATTCATTAACTTATTCTAACTTGACCCCTGTTTCTGCCCAAGGACAGAGAATCCTCAAACTAAAACAGAAGTATTGAGTGAACCAAAAAGGTCATGGAGGCTGATGGAAATCCAGGGCTTAGCCATTGTGGAGTGAAACAATACAAGGCTATTTTCAAATCCACTTTGACAATCCAAAATACATGCACAAGAAGGCTATGATTCATTTTTCCTTCACATTGGAACAGCTTCCAAGCCCTTGAAACAGAAAAACTAGAAAAATGGGGTCAAACAGAATTGTCTGGCATGGTACATTATCCATTGTTCTTGATAAAAGACAGTAAAATATATTTCTAAGGAAAATAGGCACTATCAAGTCTATAAAATAAAAAATAAAAATATAATAATAATAGAGAAAAGACTATATGCTGGTTGAGACGGTGCATGCCTGTAAGTCCAGCACTGGGAGGCTGAGGCCAGATGATCACAGGTTCTAGGCTAGCCTGGGCTACATAGAGAGACTCAAGCCAGTCTGGGCTACATAACAAGGACTTGCCTAAGAATAAAAAATAAGAACAACAACAATAAAAAAAGAATAAATTGTTGGCTTCTCTAAATTTTGCTTAGAAATAATACAAATGACTATTTTGTTATGAGAGAGTTAAAGGGATGCATTCTGAGTTAGGACATGCCCTCGAAATACCCTTCTTTAGGACTAACTAGGGGATAGAGAGGTACTGGGTAGAGGAGTAGAGGGAAGAGCAGCCCACAAACTCAGCATCCTGTGTCCAATATTTATTTCCATCCTTACCCAGTCCTCCTTTGTTATCCTGCCTTCTACAGACTGGGAAGTAGAGATTCAGATGTATTAGTGAACCCGCTCACATGGGAAAAATTCAATTTTCCTCCCTGCCCCACACTTCCCAGCACTATGGAGCTTCCTGTGCTTCTTCACTGCAAGGCAAGAAGCAAGAGCACTGGCTTGCTTTTCAAAGCCTATGGAAAACCTGGAAGGCATCTTTCAGACAGGCTTCCATTCATTCATTCAAAAATATTATTGAGCACCAGATTATTTTCAACAGATGTGATCATTAAATTGCAGAGATGCCTGCTCTCCCAGAGATACCACTATATAAAGGGACAGCAAAAACTGAACACATAATCACTATAAAGCCTTAAGGGATTCACGAAACACTACACCAAGAGGGGCACATCCGGGAAAGATTCCTAGAAGCAATATAAACTTAGAAGGTTTCAAACACTCAATTGAATCAGCAATGTGGGGCCACAAAGGCAAGTAACATCAGTGTGGGAAGAGGGAGCTGAATTACAGGTGTGAGGGAAGGTGGGGAGGTTTGCAACCTGTCTGATGGATGTGAGAGATGTCAGGGTGCATCAGCCACATAGAGGGAGAGAAGATAGAGCTGAGACTGCAGCACTCAGCAGTGGGCAGGTTAGTCAATAACCATGTAATGAAGTCAGGACTTTGAGCTGAGCTGTGAAAGCCACTGAGCAATGCCTAGATGAGAAGGAATATTGTAGAGACAGTACGAAAATGATCTGGTGGGACTGGGCATGGATTTTAGTAATGGATTAGTAGAGAATAGGAGGGATGTAAAATCTTTGTTTTTGAAGATAAACTAGAGCTAGGTGTCATGGCACAGGAGGCAGAGACAGAAGGATCACAGGTTCAAGTCCAGAGGCACCCTGGGTGGCTCAGTGAGACCCTGTCTCCAGATATAAAAATAAAAAAAAGAGTCTGGGGGTGCAGCTCAGTGGTAGAGCACTTGCAAAATATGTGCAAGGCCCTAGGTTCAATCCCCCAGAGCCACAAAAACAAAAACAAAAATAAAAATACATAAAAGGAAAAAAAAAAAAAAGAAAAGAAAAGAAAAAAAGAGAAAAAGAAAAAAGAAAAAGAAAGAAAGCAAGAAAAGTACAGAGCTTGGTGACTGATTGGCTGTTGAATATAAGTAAGTGAAAAAGACAGGCAAAGAAAGCCCATGCTTATGGCTTGGAGAGTTGGATAAATGGTGCCATCATTCACCGAGAAGGAACCCACCTGGAAGGAGGTACATTTGGAAGTCATGTTGCTTCCAAGTGGAGTACATTAAATCTTCATATGGAACTCAGGGCAGGGGCAGAAAAGTGAGATTTGGAATATCTACATATGGATGGATGACAGTAACTTTGTCTTCTAACAAAGAATTTCCAGAGTCTCTCGCCCTTCATCTAATGGGAGCTCAAAAGTTTTGGTGCTTTAAAGATTGCTTGGAAAAGATAATATGGATTTAGAATATCAGAGTAGTCATCAGATAAGTTTAGTCCATATTGTATGTTTTGAGGCAGAGGATGGTGTATAAATAAAGAAAAGGCTGGAATCAATGTCAAGAGGCAACAAAGGAGTCACCAAACCAGTTTAAGTTATACTGATATGGAACTCTTATAAGCTTAGGGCCAACTATTCTGGAAAAGAGTAAATGTATATAATGCATATATACATATGTATACATATGTACTGGTGGTTGTTGTTAGGTGCTGTCCAGTTGGGTATGGCTTATAGCAACTCTCATAGGGTTTTCAATGGCTGATTATTTCAGGATTGCTTTGGGAGTGGATTGCCACTTCCTTCTCCCATTTTTGTGGTGTGGGGGATTGAACCAAGGGCTTCAGAGAACACAGGGCACCACTATACCAACTGAGCTAAACCCCAGTCCCCAAATATATACTAGTATAACACATATATATCTGCAATTTTAAAGAGCTTTATTAGGATATAATTCACATAGCATAAAACATAGTTGGTCTTTTTGATGTCCACCATGCAGTGATATTAATATATTCCCAGAACTGATACAATCATCACTGTCTTGTTTTAGAACATTTTAGTCACAGAAAAAGAAATCTGTACTTATTAGCAATCACTATCCTTTTACCCCATCACCAGCCTCTGGAAACCTGGATATTTTTATGTTCTATGGATTAGCCTATTCTGTACATTTTATATAAATTAAATCATATAATATGTGGGGTTTTTGTGTCTGTCTTCTTCCATTTAGCTTGCTGGTATCAAGATTCATCCTTGTTATAAGAGGCATCAACATTTCATTCTTTTTTATTGACAAAGAATATTCTATTGAAGGGAAATATCACATTTTTGATCCATTCACACATTAATGGCCATTGTTTACACTTTGTGACTATTATAAATAAAGCTCCTATGAATCCTTTTGTAGGCTAAGCATGGTGGCACACACCTGTAATCCCAGCAGCTAGGGATGCAGAGGCAGGAGGATCGCAAGTTCAAGACCAGAGGCAGTCTGCATAATTTAGCAAGACCCTGTCTCAAAAACTAAACAAACAAACAAACAAGCAAACAAAAAATGGGCTGAGGGTGCAGCTCAGTGGCACAGCACTTGCAAACAATGCAAGTGTGAGGCCCTGGGTTCAACCCTCAGAACCGGAAAAAAAAAACTCTCTTGTAAAAGTATTTTTGTGGATATGTTTTCATTTGTATTGGGTAAGCATTGGATATGCTTTCATTTGTCTTGGCAGTAGATTTACTGTATCATAAGGGAATTTGGTGCCTGCAACCATACCACTGTGGTATCTGATCCCATCAGATCTCTGAAGCTAAGGAAGATTGGGCCTGGTTAGTCCTTAGACGGGAGCCTATCTGGAAACATCAGGTGCTATAGGCTTGGGAGAAGGACCTGGCAACCCACTCCCAAAACAAAATCAGCCATTGAAAACCCTATGAATAGCAGAGAAGCACTAACAATAGTGTTTCACCTATTGTATGTAGGTTCGCTATAAGTTGAATACTGACTCGGTGACACCTTACAACAACAAGGGAACTTGGGGCTGAGGTTTAGCTCAGTTGGTAAAGTGCTGCTCTGTTGTCTTCTGGGTTCAATCCCCAGCCTGCAAAACATGGGAGAAGGACATGGCAATCCCTTCCCGAAGTAATCCCAGAACAATCAGCCATACAAAACCCTATGAGGATCGCTATGAGTTGGACGTGATTCAATGGTACCTAACAACAACACAAGGCAACCTGAGGCTGGATATTTTGAGATACTGTCAAAGGTTTTCCAAAGTGCCTGTTTCAGTTCACACCCCGCAGCAGTGCAGGAGGCTCCAGTCTCCACATCATTATGGGCTGTTTTTCAGTTATGGCTCTCCTAGTGAGTATCAAGTGGCACCTTCATGTAGTTTTGACTTTCATTTCAGCTATGATTAATAATGTTAAGCATTTTGTCATTTGTTTATAGTTTCTTTGTTACATCTTTCTTTGGAGAAAAGTCTAATGAACTCCTTGTATTTTTCAAGTTGGATTATCCCTTTACTTTACTTTTGAGGTGAAAGAGTCCTTTTTACATACCTCAAAGCAGGACATTTTAGGAAATTTAACCAACATATACTTTCTCTAACTTTGTAGATTTCTTTTTTGGGTTCTTGGTAGTGCCTGCAGAAGTACATACTTTTAAAATATTTTAATAAAATTCTACTTATTTGTTGCTTATGATTGGATGTCATAGCTAATAAAACATTGCCTAACTTAAAGCCACAAAGATTTACTCTTGTGTATTCCTCTAAAAAGCTTTGTAATTTTAGCTCTTCCATTTAAGTCCCATAATCCATTCTGAGTTAATTTTGCATTGTATAAAGTAGGAATCCACCTTAATTCATTTTGTATGTGAATATCCAATTGTCCTAGCATCATTGTAAAAATATTATTACTGGTTCTTCTTGGCAACATTCATGAAAACCAGTTGGGCTTTTATGTAAAAGTACATCTCTGGGCTCCGCTCCATTGATGTATATGTCTATATGCTAATGTTACACTAATTACTATAGCTTTTTAGTGAGTATTGGGATCAAGAACTACGAGTCTTCCAACGGTGCTCTATTTATTTTCAGGATTGTTTCAGCTATTTCAGGTTTCTGCTTGTCACTTGCTAGAAGAACAGCTGAAATTGTGATAAGGATTGCCTTGTTTATTTAGATCAACTTGGGAAATACAAACACTTGAATGATATTGTTGTTGATGGTAGGTGCCATTGAGTTGTGTCTGACTCATTGTTCTTGATAGGTGCCATCAAGTTGTGTATGACTCATAGTGACCCTCATAGCACTTGCATGCTCTGCAAGTGCTGGACCACTGAGCTGCACCCCACCCCCCCTTTTTTTTTTTCACTTTTTGAGACAGGGTCTTGCTAAGTTACGTAGACTGCCTCTGGTCTGGAACTTGAGATCCTTCTGCCTCTGCCTCCAGAGCTGCTGGGATTACAGGCGTGTGCCACTGTGCCCAGCCCTTCTCATTTTTTTGCTGTGCTGAGAATCAAACTAGGGACCTCAGAAACTGCAGAGCTGTGCTCTACCAACTGAGCTAAATCCCAGCCCAGTCCAACTCATAGAGACCCTTAAGTCTTAAAATCTACATCATGAGATTTTTTTCCTCTTCCTTAGATTATCTTTAAACTATAAAACATTTATTTATTTGTGTGATTTATTTATTTATTTATTTTTGAGTAAGTGTCTTGCTATGTATCCTGGGCTGGTCTTGAACTTGAGATCCTTCTATTTCAGCCTCCTGAGTGTTGGGATTACAGGTATGTGTTACTGTGTTGTTGTTGTTGTTGTTAGGTGCCGTCGAGTCAGTATCCGACTCATAACGACCCTCATAGGGTTTTCAATGGCTGAGTGCTTCGGGATTGCCTTGGGAGTGGATTGCCAGGCCCTTCTCCCATTTTTGCGTTGCTGGGAATTGAACTCGGGTCCTCAGAGACTGCAGCGCAGCGCTCCACCCACTGAGCTAAATCCCAGCCCCATGTGCTACTATACCCATCTAAAAACTCAAAATTCTTATTTTTTTGTAGTTGTGTGGATCAAACTCAGGGTTTTGCATGTATCATGCAAGTGCTCCACCACTGAGCTACACCCCCTTTCTAACCCTTTCTAGAAAGCTAGTCAAAGAAAACAGGCACTAAATTTCAGACCAAATTGCAAATTTTTTTAGAGGTCAGAAAAAGGCAGACTATAGGGGTTGCATATTAATTTCAGTGACTTTTTGTATTTACCTACATATTGCAATATTGTCTTGCTTTCCATTTCCCATTTTAATAATTATATATAATGATTAAAATATACACTGGCTTAATATATACAGCAAAACTGTGACTGTGGTTGACAACTGCAATACCTGTTTTCTGTTCCGTGTTCTGACAACATAGGTTATAGTTTTATTTCACATGCTTACAAAGTTCACCTGAAAACTTTTGTCTTGGCAAGACCTCACAGCTAAGAAAAACCCAAAGAGAAGAGAGTAAGGGGAGGGTAAAGGAAAACGAGGACAAGAAAGCACTGACCACATGTGAGTGGCTCTACCACCTATCAGTACAGGGCCAACCACTCATTGGATGTCATTGTACCATGGCAAAAGATGCACCAGAGCCCTTGCCTGAGCCAGTGTTCAGTAGGCAAGAGTGTTCTCTGCATGTTTAGTTTTGGTTACTTAAGTGCTGGTCTCTGTCTGATCAGTTGACCTACAGTGACATTTCTGGTTGCCCAAAACAGGGGTCTCCAAGCCCCTAGGTGCCAATGGATACTGAGGTGAGCTTCCATTGAGCAAGTGAAGCTTCATCTGTATTTATACAATCAATTTAATGAACTTGAATAAAACAGAAAGTACTACCCATGCTGGTATGTAGAAAAACTGTCTTCCACAAAACTGGTCCCTGGTGCCAGAAATTGTGGAGACCACTGGCACAAAAGGTTGTGTGGGGCTTTGTGGGGCCCTTCAGGGTGCTCTGATGAGACCAAGGATGTGCCTCACTTTGCAGGATGGGATGTGAGAATGTACATTCTGTTGCTTCCAATATCAGGAAGACTGCGTTAAATTTAATAACTAGAGGTGCCAGTTTCTTAAAATGGCCACAGCAGTTCTATGCATTTGTTTAAGACTCCATTTCGATATGATATTTTATCTGATCCTGGAACAAACATTCAGCTTAATTACCAAGCCATTTCCTTATCAAAAGAGAGGATTAATGTAGGTAAGGCCTTCTAACTGGGGCACAGTAACTGATCCTCTTACACAGATGTAATCCAATGAACACATTGTCTTGGTCCATTCTCTGTTGTTAGAATAGGTGATAACTGCGTGACTCATAAGAGAAAAATTATTTCTTATGATTCTGGAGGCTGGACATTGGTAGGCTGACAGGCTGTATCTGGTGAGAGCCTTCTTGCTCCAGGGGATGTTCGGCAGAGCCTTGAGGTGGGGCAGCATATCACATAAGAGGGGGTGCATGCCACACAGAGCCTCCTTGTGTGACAGAGCCCTTCGTCCACAGCGCATCAGTCTGTGAATGAATCCAGATGCTCAAGACCATAGAGACCTCATGATCCAACCATCCCCTAAAAGTCCAAATACCATCAATATGTGGATTTGGGGATAGATTTTCCAACTCATGAAATTCAGGGGATACAGTCAAATCATAGAAAAGATTTTCTTCTTTCATATCCTTCTATTTATTCCTTTAATTAATGGTACATATTTCTTTAATAAGTAAATATATCCCATTACCCATGTCAATGTTTGTTATATGCCAGCTTGGTTATAACTCATGCTACATGACATGTTACATGACATGTAAAATGGACAATATAAATTTAAATCAGAGACCCGTAAGTTATGGTTCAAAAGGCACCAAGCAGCCAGGTACCGTAGTGCATGCCTATAACCCCAGCAACTCAGGTAGCAGGAGGATGCAGGCTCAAGGACTGAAGCATCTGGCACAACTCAGCAAGACTCTGTCTCAAAATTTTAACACCAAAATTCTAAAAATAATAAAAATTAAGAAAAGGCATAGGGGTGGGGCTCAGTGGTCCAGAGCTTGCCCAGCATGCAAGAGACCCTGGGTTCAACCCTCCAGTAATGGGAGAAAACAAAACAAAACAAAATAAAAAGTTTGCTTTTTCTGAGAGGCTTTGGGAGTGGAGGGGACTTGGCGCCGCAGTGAACCTGAGGTTTAGATCTGCAGATCTGTGAGAGGCTTTGACAACATCAAGGGGTCCAGCACTCTGGGTCTTGTGAGCCACACAGAGGTGCTGGCTTTGAAATGAGAACTAAGATGAGACATGGTGAGTCAAGGACTCATGTGGACTGTCAGTTCAGGGAAGCAGGGAAAAGACCAAGGGCAGGCGGTGTGGGAAGTCTCTGAACCAGCTCCTGCGCCCTCTGTGAGGCTCCTTGAGGTCACTGACGGTCAGCACAGCTCTTTCGCCCTCACCTCACACCAGGAGGGCACTGTGCGTTTGCTTCTCGTGGAAACAGGCTCTGGGCATTGGCTCCAAACATTAAAGTCCTGCATATCTAACTTCACATTTTTGGTTTGGGCAGAATTATATTTGTCAAATATCACTTCCTTTTTTTGCTGTGGAACTTATTATAGCATGCTTTCTTTTCCCAGTTCTATTTGGCATTAGTTATCCTTCTCATTAACTAGTGTAGGCTACAATTACACTTTAACTCTCAGTTTGTTAGTGTTCCCTCGGAATGCTTTCCTTTCTTTCTGTTTTACTTTCTTTCTACTTTTCTTTCTTTCTTTTTTCTTTCTCTCCTTTCTTCTCTTTCTGCATCTCTTCTCTTTGTTTATGCCTCTTTCTCTCTTTCTTTTCTTTCTCTTTTTTCTTTTTCTTTCCTTGTTTCTTTTTTTCTGTCTTTCTCTTTTCTTTCTCTCTCTCTTTTTTCTTTCTTTTCTTTCTTTCTCTCCTTCTTGTTTTCACAGATTCTCACTAGGTAGCCCACACTACTTTCAAACTCATTATGTTCCTGCCTCTGCTTCCTGAGTCCTGGGATTATATGTGTGTGCCACTTTGAAATGTTTGGCCTTGAAATGCCTTTAATTTACAAAAGCAAAAGAGCAATGTAGTGTAGAGATTATTAACTATTTCAGTCAAATTTACATTTACAAATACACTACAAAACGAGCAACACTATTTCCTCAAATAGTGACTACCAAAAAAGAAAAAGGGAAGAAGATTATAAATAGAAGACATTTAAAGGACAATGAAAACAAAGATAAGATTCAGACTTTGTTTAGATGTTGACTTAAACAATGATTAAAAATGAAATCTGAGGCATTTAGGAAAAATTTACCAAATTAACTGGATATTATTGTTGTTGTTATTAGGTGCCATTGAGTCGGTATCTGACTCATAGCGAACCTCTGTACAACTGGGGAAACACTATTGTCAGTGCTTCTCTGCTGTTCATAGGGTTTTCAATGGCAGATTGATTTTTCGGGAGGGGGTTGCCAGGTCCTTCTCCCAAGCCTATAGCTTCTGGTGTTCCCAGGCGGTCTCCCATCCAGGTACTAACCAGGCCTGACCCTGCTTAGCTTCCGAGATCTGATGGCATTGGATGCCACAGGGCTATGGCTGCAGGCTAACTGGATATTAGATGGCAGTAAACAAATGTTACTATGGATTTTCATGACATTTTTGTTGTTTAAAAATGACTTTGTCAGCTAAACATGCACAAAGGGGGATTTCTAGTTCAAAGTGATGTCACTCAATTACTTTAAAATTCAACAAATAATAAAAGGCAAGGTTGAGAGATAGTAGACCACGTGTCTCCGTGTTGGTTGCTATCAGAGAGGAATGGTGAGTAGAGGCAGGGACACAGCACCATTCTAATTTAATGAAATTTTGAAAATTTTCATAGTAAAAGTATATATAATAAGCTAATAACAAGGACATTACTAATGGTTTTAAATTTTTAATATTTTAAAATGAATGTCAAATTATGGCCTTCAAAATGTTATCTTTTCTGGTGAAAATAAATAAATCAGTGAAGCTAGGGAGATAAAAAGACAAAATTGTCTTCAGTGTCAGAAACAGAAGGTTTGCAGTTAAAAGGGATTGAGATCAATGGAAGGTTTGATTTCCAGGATTATTTTTTTTTTCTTTTCAAGTCATCATTATTGCATGAAGATGTATAACATCTTTTATAACTTACATTTTCTTTTTCTCAGCCCTCGTAGCCTCAGGAAAGCTTTTAAGGGACTGTGAGGCCATGTTTGTGCCTCACCTGAAGGGAAAGGGGGCTTCCTCTTCTGTTTGGTGCCTGACCATTATTGGAGGAGTTTGTGGATGTGGTATTTGATGACTTTTCTCATCTAGATAATATACATTCATCTTTTCTCCTAATGAATTTGGCTAAATGCAAAGTGAAATTATCAGTCACCATTGTTACCTGAAAGAGAGGCCTTTGTGCCTAGCATCAGTGGCTGTCAAATTCCTAGCTACACTTGGATCCCATCCCATCATACATCATGTTTGTCCTGAATTTCCAGCATTGTAGTCAAGTTTTGTTTGTTTGTTTTTCACCAGAGGGAGTTAAACCCAGGGCTTCACACATGCTCCACAAATGCTCCATCTGTGAGCCACACTCCCAGACTCTTTTTTGTTTTTTATTTTGAGTTGGGGTCTCACTAAGTTATGCAGGCTGCCTGTGGCCTCAAACTTATGATCCTCCTGCCTCAGTCTCCTGAGTTGCTGGGATTATAGGCGTATACTATGGTGCTTAACTTCAATGCTTTCTTGTTGCTTTTGTTTTTATCAGTCTGTACATGAAATAATTTGCTCAATCTACCATTGTCTTTGCCTTCACTATACAACAAATAAACACATAGTTAACACCTGGTCCTCTCTGGAATCTATTCCTGTCTCTTCATTTCCAGGGCAACCTTTCCAGTCTTCTTCAGCATTGTCTCCCTAGTTGCAAACCTTATTCATAAACCTGCTCCATGGAGCAATTTGAAGAATCTTTAGAAAATGCAACTTGAGCAGAGTGTCATGAACTGTTGGAAGCCAGTGGAGGCTAACAGGCAAGGGAGAGCTGGGTACCATGGTGCACACCTGTAATCCCAGTGAGTGGGGAGGCTGAGGCAGGGGTATCACAAGTTCGAGGCCAGAGATAGCCTGTGCAATTTAGCGAGACCTTGTCTCAAAATAAATAATAAATAAGGGGCTTGGAGTGCAGCTCAGTGGTAGAGCGCTTGCCTAGCATAGAGGAGACCTCGGGTTCAATTCTTAAAAATAAAACAAAATAAAATAACATAGAAAGCAATTCTCATGATACTTCTAAGTTTAGTGTTAGCCAAAAGGCCAAGAAGCCATTGATGATACTTGTCTTAAGTCCTTCAGTGAAGTCAGGTGCAGGGCACACACCAATTATCCCAGAGACTCAGGAGTCAGAGGTAGAAGGATTGCAAGTTCGAGGCCAGAGCCAGCTGGTATAATTTAGCGAGAACCTATCTCAAGATGAAAAATAAAAAAAAGAAAGTGGTAGTAAAGCTCAGTGGTAGAGCACTTGCAAAGTATGTCCAAGTCCTGGGTTTAGCCTCTAGTACTGAAAAGAAAATAAAGCAAAAACAAAAACAAAAGCAAAACAAGCAAATAAAGACTTTTGATGGAACCTATTTTGCCTTTGTTAAATGGGAGCACTCATATATGGCCCTTTATATTTTAGTTAATTACCTTTCCAACAGCTCTTTCTTACCTAGTAGGCTCCAATTTCATCTCTGACAGTGTTTTCATGATGTGATTTCATATTCCATGTGGCCTGGCCTCTGCACATTCACAAAGGCCTTCCCAACATATTCTTCCCATTGACGCTTCATTTACCCAGTAGTGCTTTGCTTAAATCACATTTTAACAGGAATGTCTCTCTCATTTCTAGAAAAGTATAGAAGTTTCCAGTGTATATTCCCACAGGATGCTGACTCTTACGCCATTTTATCAGTCACTTGCTTTATGTGATAACTTAGTTAATAGTTGTCACTACTTGGACAGACTGAAAACTCAGTAAATCCATGCGTGTCTTGAAGATGCAGAAATGGTAATAATGTTGGAGACTCTATTTAGAGGTCTACATTTGCCAAACCACTGAAAACTCTTTAAAGCTTTCTTGGGAAAAAAGAAAATAATCATCTAAATGACTATATGCCTGAATTAGAAAAGACTTTTTTTGTATTTTTTTTTAAGTAGTGAAAACTCTAAAATGTGATTATAGTTCTTATTTCAAAGATGCCATTTCCTGTGTTGGCCATTGGCTTCTTGTGATGAAAGAGAATTTCCTCCCCGATGTAATTTTAAGTAACAATTTGGTTCAACAGAACAAAAACAACAAAAATACTAAAATTTCATTATGTATAGAATTGATAATAATAATTTAATTTCTCAGTAATCTTTGTGAGGTCATACTTCATATTGTAAAAGAGCCAGAGAAGAATGAATATGTCAGAACTAAAGAAAGAACTGGAAAAGTGAGTTACCACTGCAGTTAAGTATGTGCCTATTTTCACTACGTATCCCAATTTCAAAAATGCCAGGATAATTTTTTAGAAGTCTTATTGAGATAAAATTGTGATATGTAATATGTGCTTATTTTAAAAAACTCAACGAAAAGGAGTTATTAGTACTTTAGGTATTTTAAACTTAAGTAGGCTTTGCTGCCTGCAGCTATAGCACTGTGGCGGTCTATCTTGTCAAATCTCAGAAGCTAAGCAGGGTCAGGCCTGGTTAGTACTTGGATAGGTGACTGCCTGGGAACACCAGGTGCTGTAGGCTTGGGAGAAGGACCTGGCAACCCCTTCACAAAAGTCAATCAGCCATTGAAAACCCTATGAACAGCAAAGAAGCACTGATAACAGTGTTTCATCTGTTGTACGTAGGGTTGTTATTAGTCAGATGCTGACTAGACAACCCCTAACAACAACAGGTTTTGCTGCTTTGACAAAATTCAAAGCTTATGCCACATCTCTCTTCTGCAGTCCAAATACATCATAGAAGTTTTCTGTTTCTATCTTTAATATTGTTATTCATCTTTCACTTAAATTTTTGGTACTTAACTGAGGAAGAGTTTGAAATAAATATCTTTAAAGGTAACAAATAATTTTCCTTCTAGATATTTTCATTTTAATTATTTTACCCATAATTATTTGTTTCACAATTAAAGCAATGTAAAGACTGTTTTGTGTCCACACATGTGTCAGTCATTGATTCACAAGACCGTAACTCAATATTTTGATTTTTAAAAATCATGGTACTGATTAGCATCATCTGAATTCATTTTATTTGTTTTCTGCCTTTTCCTCTACTATTTTCCTTCTCCCTGTACTAAAAGAATGAACACAGCACAATTTTATGCACTTTAACAAACTTCAATATGCCAAATAATCATTATGGAAGGGTTAAGAGACAGATTTTGCATTATCAATAGAGTCCATATAGCTAGTGTGGAATGAATCCATGAAATTGATTTTTTATAAGTGCAGCAAATGATTGATCTTAAGAGATTATGTCCATTTACACAGACCCTAAGGGCTTCTGGAATTATTTCTTGCAAAGCAAGAAGTTAAATTAGAATTTTTGACTAGGACACAAGTATATATTACATGTGACATACCAGGGACACACCTTTGTGTCCCTGAAATTAAAGCACCTGGTAGAGAGATATTTGACTCACACCAAGACAACCTAGAAATTGAGACAGTGGATGGTTACCACTTCAACAGCAGAATTAAGTTGGGTGTGGGTTAATCTGTATTCCTACTTTGTCAAGTAGTACTTCTTGTAGAATAAGACAAAACCTAGGGTATGGGCATGTGCCCCAAATCCTCCCCCCAAATAAAAAACTAGCAACATAGGCTGAGTTGACAAGCTTCCCCCTTGAGAAAATATGTTACCCACACCATTTTGTGTCTGCAGCTGTGCCATCCTGGCATCCCATCTGATCTCAGAAGCTAAACTGGGTCAGGACTAGTCAGTACTAGCATGGGAGACTGCTTGGTAATAATGGACACTGTAGCTAAGGACAAGGACCTGGCAGCCCACTCTCGAAAAAATCAGCCATTAAAAACCCTATGAATAGCAGAGAAGCATTAACAATAATGCCACGTATGGCACAGTGTGAGGGAGTGTTTCATTTTGTTATACAAAGTGTCACTATGAGTTGGACTCAACCACATATAACAACAATAATATTGTGAGTCCAAAGACATTTTCCCAGTGAAGACCTCTGAAGAACTATCAGAGAATGGAGAAGCTTTCAACATCTCCCAGGTCTAGAGAAAGAGAAATCATCTATGTTTATATCAATCACATACAAATTTAATTATTCTGAGGCTCTTTCCCTGTACATTGCCAGCTCCATATACACTGAAAAGAATTTTTTCTCTTTTCTTTTCTATTTTCATTATCACAATTTGCAGCCTTGAGGCAGGGCAAAAGAGAAAAAGACCTCATTTCTTCTTCTCCTCTAGGGATCGCCTCAAAGAAGTCCCCATTACAGAAAGGAGGTGCAAGATTAAATCAAGTTCAGTGCTTTAAATACAACAAAAGGTCAGGCATATTTACTAATTAAGTTGACTATGTATTCCTACATAAAAGTGACCATAGAATTTTTGAACAAGGAATTATGACTTCAATCATAAAACTGTCAATATTTTTATCCAAGAACAAGGGAGGAATCTCTCCAAATATATGTTAGGAATAATGATGATTTATACTTGTTACAAATTCCAGTTAAAAATCTTGAGTCTTTTTAATTTGTTCCTTGTTTGCCAAAATTAAAGTGGGTTTTAAGAGTGTATGAAAATAAAATAATGATATTGATGTTCTCTAATGATAGAATCAGCTAACAAATGTGATTTAGAGTGATAATTTTCTAGCAGGGCATGAGTTTCACGGTTGCTTTGAACGCAGCATTTCCTGGCTCACTGGGAATCCTTTGTATGATTGAGGACCTGTGGCTGGGGAGCCTGGAACCCATACATCTTCATATCTCTGAAGCATTAAAATGCATCACATTGAATAGCCACAAGTTTATATAGGGCTCTAGGAGTAGAGCCTTGGGATTTCTTCCTGGAGTTTCATAAAAATCTTATCTATCTATTGATGTGGGGCTAGGATTTAGCTCAGTTGGTAGTGTGTCACTCTCCACTCTCTGAGGCCCTGGATTTGGTCTCTGGCAGGACAAAAACAGAAGAAGGACCTGGCATCCCACTCCCAAAACAATCTTGAAAAAAAATTTGCCATTGAAAACTCTGTGAATAGCAGAGAAGCATATACATAATGCCGGACATGGCACAGTGTTCAGGTAGTGTTTCATTTTGTTGTATGTAGGGTCACTATGAATTGGACCAGACTCTACATCACCTAACAACAAGAACACTATATACTGATGTATCTAAATGTTTTCATGCAATTAGTAAATTATTACAACAAAACATAGTTGAAAATTTTTGGTGTGACATGGACAGAAAAAGGTATTGATTTTTCTAGAACCTCTGGATATAAAGACTTAAGAGCTGGTTTTATTGTCATGAAGAAGTTTTCCAGTTGTTCAGTGGATTAAAGAAGAAGATATCTGTGATAATTTAGACTAGACTGAGAAAGCAAAGACCCTTTGCTAGGCCAGTATTCAAGGAAAAGCCCCTGTGCTGGGAGACACTGGGGTGCACTGTGTTAGAAATGGGAACACTTGGGTGAGCAGGCTAACTCAACCCCTTAACTAGCCTGGGACTTCTTTTCAATTTGAAAGGTTAGTTTCTTCTTTCTAAAGCAGAGGTAATGAAAATAATCACAACTATATATAGTAACAAATTAGATAAACAACCTGCTTCATAAAATGGCTGCATGAAGTAAGATAAATGCTGAGCAATTTTCAAACTTTCAAAATCCTGTCACTAACTTCTATGGATACTTGATTCTATTAGGGAAAAAAAAGCATGCAGAGACATCGTGATTTGTGTGGAAGAATCACACAGGTAGTCAGCCTATCTGGGCTCTGATTGTAGTTCTGTTATGGACAATTTTCAGGATCATGGAAAGGTCACTCAAACTCTAAGAACTCCCCAACTGTGTGGGAAAATAAAAAGCTCAACTACATGAGAAGTTAACCAATTTTTCTGTAAGTGGCCAAAGAGTAATGAGTTTAGGCTTTGCGGTGTCACATGGTATTTTTTGCAACTACTCTACTGTGCCATTTTAGTGAGAAAACAGCATGGGCAATACATAAAACAATAATCTTATGCTGGTATCCCAGGTACTGTACTCATGGACATTGAAATTTGAATTTCATATAGTATCTACTTTTCATTAAATAGTATACTTCTTTTGATTTTTTTCAACTTTTAAAAATGTAAAAGTCATTCTTATTTTGTAGGCCATACTTAACAGACTTTGGACTGTATTTGACATGGAGCCTGGAGTTTGCAGAACTCCAAATGAAGATCATTTCTAAGAACCATTATACTCCCAAATTCTTGATTCTGTTACTATGACTATTCTTTGATCTTTTTTCATTCCCATACCTACTCTTCCAGTTCTGCTTATGTACCTAGTTAGCATTTTTCTGAAAAATGCAAACTCATAATGTTCAAAAGATAGTCACAAAGATATAGATTCTTTCTCTACTTAACTCTCCATCATTAATCAAGTACTAGGTTGATTATCATCCCATCAAAAGAGTCTTCTGAGATCCATAATCCTAGTCAAACTCTCTCTGCTGTTTATAGTGACCCTATGGACAACAGAACAAGAGAGGCACTATACACAACAGGGCCTATCTGCTATTCATAGGGTTTTCAATAGTTGAATGTTTTGGAATTGTTTTGGGAGTTTGCTGCTGGGTACATCTTTCATTTGTACAGTGCTGAGGAGGGAACTCAGGGCCTCAGAGTATATGGAGCAAGCACTCTACCACCTGAACTATACTCCAGCCCAAATAGTAAGTTAATTATCTTCCTTTCAAAAGATTCTTCTGAAATCCATAATCCTAGTCAAACTAATTCTAAAGTGAATATAAACATGACTAAGATTCTGGAAGGGGCTGGGATTTGGCTCAGTTGGTAGAGCGCTGCGCTGCAGTCTCTGAGGTCCCTAGTTCAATTCCCGCAAAAATGGGAGAAGGGCCTGGCAATCCACTCCCAAGGCAATCCTGAAACAGTCAGCCATTGAAAATCTTATGAGGGTCCCTATGAGCCAGATACTGACTCGACGGCACCTAACAACAACAACAACAAGATTCTGGAAAAGACTAATCATTCATTAAACTGAATTCAATTATATAAACTTAAAGCAATCCATATAGGGATCAAAAATAATCTCAGCATTTCCTCATTTTTTGTTTGCCCTTGTTTATGGAAACAGAAGAAAGGATTGTCCATTACCATAAATGCTGGCTGTTCAATGTTTTTGTCATTTCAAAATTTCCCATGTAACTGTTTTGCTATTATGATTTTATTCTGTTTTAAACTTTACCTACATTAGCTTGATTTTTTTTTCTTCAACACTTGGGAGTTGAGCCCAGGACTTCACACATGCTTGCTAAGTGCTCTACCACTGATGTGGTCCCCCATCCCCATGTTATTATTTTTTATTTTAAGGCAGAGTATCACTAATTTACACAGGGTGCCTAAGGCTCAAACTTGTGATCCTCCTGCCTCAGTCTCCCAAGTTGCTGGGCTTATAAGCATGTGCCACATTGCTTTTATATAGCCAAGTTATTGGATTTATATAATAAGATTTGTAATTATTTATCTGAGTCAGTTTTTCCTAGTTAGACTAGGAAAAGGATAGGACCTTATCCTAGGACCCAGAATAAGGAATTTTCTTTGAGTACCCTAAAGGAAGGTTTCATACTCTTACTCTAACTTTTAGGAATATTTGATTTTTTAAAAGATTATCTAATTAAATGCTTCAGGATGAATTGCACCTCAACATCAGCAAAACAAAAATCCTTACAACTGGGTCAATATGTGACTTCATGATAAATGGAGAAAAGACTAAAGTTGCCCAAGATGTTGCTCTACTTGATTCTACAATCAAGGCCCACAAAAGCAGCAGTCAGGAAATAAAAAGATGCATTACATGGGGAAAAGCTGTTGCCAAAGACCTCTACAAAGTGATGAAAGGCAAAGATGTCACATTGAATACAAAGGTGTGACTGACTCATCCTATGGTATTTTCATCCTATGGTTGTGAGAGCTGGACATTGAATAAGGGAGACAGAATAATTGATGCTTTTGAATTATGGTGCTAGAGACAAATATTGAATATACCATGGACTGCCACAGGCACCAACAGATCTGTCTTAGAAGAAGTGCGACCAGAGTGCTTTCTGGAAGCTAGGATGACTGCATGTGATATATTTTGGACATGTTGTCAGGAGGGCAAATTTCTGGAAAAGGACATCATGTTTGGGAGAGTGGCAAGTCAACAACAAGAAAAGAAGACCCTCAACTAGATGGATTGACACAGTGGCTGCAACAATGGGCTTAAACATAAAAAGGTCATGTGCCTGGCACAGAATCAGATAGTGTTTTGTTCCATTGTACATAGGGTCACTATGAGTTGGACCCAACTTGATGGCATCTAACAACAATAACAATTAAATGTAAAAAAATATTTGAGTTCAGCATAATAACACAAATCCTATTTAACTAAACAGAATTACTTTAAAGTTCTAATATTTTTTCCTTTTGTCTTTTTTTAGTGTTGAGAATTGAACCCAGGGCCTTGTGCATGGTAGGCAAATGCTCTACACTGAGCTATATCAGCAGTCCTTGGTTCTTTATGATTGCTGTTGTTGTTGTTGTTGTTAGGTGCCATCAAGTTGTGTCTGACTCATAGTGACCCTCATAGGGTTTTCAATGGCTGATTATTTCAGGATTGTTTCAGGAGTGGGCTGCTATGTTCTTTTCCCATTTTTATGGTGGTGCTAGAGATTGAACCTCAGGTCTTAGAGAATGCAGAGAAGCGCTCTACCAACTGAGCTAAACCCCAGCCCTTCTTTAAGATTTGTTGTTGTTGGTATGTACTGTCAAGTCAGTATCCAACTCGTAACGACCTTACAAACAAGAAGGGAAACACTATTGTTAGTGCTTCTCTGCTATTGCTAAGATTTTCAATGGCTGATTGTTTTTTGGGAGTGGGTTGCTTGGTCCTTCTCCCAAGCCCACAGCACGTGGTGTTCCTCGGTGGTCTCCCATTCAAGTACTAACCAAACCCGGCCCTGCTTAGCTTCGGAGATCTGATGGGATCGGATGCCACAGTAATATAGTTGCAGGCTTGTTTAGAATAAGTTCTCCTTATGTAGACCAGACTAGCCTAGAATTTTCTAAGTAGTCCAGGCTGGCCTGGAACTTGTGATCTTCCTGCTTCAACCTCATGCCTAGCAAAATATAAGATTTTTTAAATTGAATTAAAATTGGCTCTATGTACCATGTAAAAGATAAAAATGCTAAGCCTAAGGAAGGAGTCAAAACTAAAGAAAATTAAGTAATCTTAAAATGTTATTTTAGTCACATGACCGCACTGATCACATGATCAGAATAATTCCTGTGGCAAATGATAGTAGGAAATCATTGTCATTTGGCTAGAGAAGTAACGGATGTAGTTCAGTCATTGAGTGCTTGCCTAGTGCATATATTGTCCTGGGTTGGACCCCTAACACTGTAAAATGAATGAATAAATACCAAACAAAGAAATATGAATAATTATTTTAGCAAACTTTTTATTTCCATGATTTTCACCAGTAACTATCATTTTTAAGAGATATCTAGTAGACTGACCACAAAATATCCCCTCACTCTTCTTCCTCAAAGTAACAATCACAACAAAGCTTACCCAGGGTTTTTCATCTCTTAGAATACCCTAGGGAACACATGTTGAATTCAACACTTTCAGGCCCTGGAAAATCCTATATTACGTTGAGCCAAATAATTTTTATTTTAACAAGTGACTTTGAAGATTTGCTTTTAGTTAGGCTAGAATAGTAAACCCCATTTTAGTAACAAAGAGCTAAGGATTAGAGTCTTATTTTAACCTATTTTAAAATTGGAGAGTAATGACAATGTACAAAGCACAATTTCAGAGGTTTAAATAAGTAGACATAGTTACAGGATTTGTTTCAGAACCTAGCACAGGGAAAATCATCAGAAATTATCCTAGTACATATAATAAAGTATAAATGAAATTGCTTTAATTTTGGCATTCATGGGAAAGGACATTGCATATATATATGTATATATATATAACACATATATACATATATATTATATATATATACACACACACACATATGGTATATATGGTAGAATAATTCTTAAACAATGAGCAAAGAAACTTCAAACAAATTTGTTGACTTGTCTGAATTTTAATTTATACCTCATAAAACTAAGGGGCTGAAATAAATTTTACAAACTAAGATTGAGGAAAATTTGAAGTCTTGAAGATGATTAAACTAAGAAATAAAAAGAAAAAGAAAAGGAAAGTACATGCCCAAGATTCACAGTTCAATAATTATAAACATGCAATTGGGATGCTGGAATCCCATGTTGGTGTATACTGCTACCAACTGCGTAAAGAACAGCAGAGCACAAGGGCTATCCAGGGTCTTTGCTTGCAGCATTACCTGTACCTCTTTACTTGTGTCTCACCTCCAAATGTGCTCATTCATTTTCCTATAATCTGTTTATTGTCTTCTTTTAAAATAGTCATTAATTTAAATACTTAAATTTTCAAGTTGATCCCATTTCTTTCTCAGCACTATATTGTTTTTATAAAATAGAAAAGGTATTGTGTGCTAATACACAAGGCAAATATTCTTAAATGAAAATGATGAAACTTTTTAGATTTGTTTTGTGTCATTTAGTTCATATTTGTCATTAATTAGGTAAACATTGGCAATATAATATGCCATTTTTGTGTGCCTAATATTTTACTTCTAACTTGAAATTAAGCTAGCATTTGTATAAATGTAATTGTCAACTCCGTTTTTCTCTAATAGCATTAGCTTGCATTTCAATTTCTCTGTTCTTTACACTGCAGTTTGCTATCTGATTCACACAGTATATCACTTACATTTCTTGAAGGCAAGAGCTCTGAGGGCTTGAATATGTTCCCAAAAAGTTCATTGTTGAAAACTAAATCCCCCAAAATTCACACATTGATGGGCCTTTGGGAAGTAATTAGGGTTATATGAGGTCATGAGGATGTGGCCCCATGATGAGATTAATGGCTTTATAAGAAAAGGAAAAGAGACCCGAGTCTGCAGTCTCCTCCACTCTCTTATGTGATAACTTCTGCTCTGTTGTGGTGCAGCAAGAAGGCCTTACCAGACTCCAGCAGCTTCGTATTGGTGCTTCAGCGTCCAGAGGTATGGGAAATGAATATTCTCTTTATAAATTACTCAGTATGTGGTGAAATGTTCCAGCAACACATACACACAAAAAAAGCATGCCTAAAAGTGCTTCAGTATTCTAAATCATTAAAAACAGTAAAAAAAAAAAAAAAAAAAAAAAAAAAAAAAAAAAAAAAAAAAAAAAAAAAAAAAAAAAAAAAAAAAAAAAAAAAAAAAAAAAAAAAAAAAAAAAAAAAAAAAAAAAAAAAAAAAAAAAAAAAAAAAAAAAAAAAAAAAAAAAAAAAAAAAAAAAAAAAAAAAAGTTCAATTGGTATGCTAAGAAAGGGTATAAAATAAAATTGTACAAATGCTCAAAAAAACCGAGAAGGCAGAACAGAAACAAAAAAGGAAAAAGAAAAAGAGAAAGAAAATGAGCACGGCAACAAATAGTAAAGAGTAACAAATATGACATCTATTAAGCCAACTGTGTCAGTAATCACTTTAATGTTAATATCCTGGACTCATGAATTAAAAGAGTTTGTCAGAGTGGATGGGGAGATAAGGTTCAACTATACATTATGGATTTAAAAAATCCACCTAAAATATAAAGGCACATATAGGCTACTTGTAAATGGATGGAGAAACTTATACCATGCTAATACTAATCAAAAGAAAGCTGAATTAACTCTGTTAATTTCAACCGAAGCAGATTTCAAGTCAAGGAAAATAATCAGAGGTAAAGAAGGGGATTATGTAATGATAAAGGGGCAAATAACCAGAAGACATAATAGTCTGAAACATGTATGTATCTAAAAACAGAACATCAAGACATGTGAGAAAAAAATGGATTGAAGAATACAGAGAAAGTGATGAATTCTCTATTATATTTTGTGACTCATCACCCTTGCATCAGAAATAGATAGATCTAGCATACAGAAAGTCAGTAAGTGCACATGGTTGAACAAAATAGTACCATTAATCAAGCAAATCTAATTGCCATCTATACCCTACTTCAACAATGCAGAACACACATTTTCTTAAACTTATATGGAATGTTCACAAAAATGGATTGCATTCTGGGCCTTAAAGACATTTTAACAAATGGAAAAGTGTAAAATTCATGCAAAGTCTCTCTTTAGACCACGATTAAATCAAAATGTATTAATCCATAAAAGAAAGCTGAGTACAAAACGCTAAAATTCTTGGAGATTAATCAACTTTTAAATAACACATAGGCCAAAGAAGAAGACTCCAGAGGAAAAACATTGAATTAAATAAAAATGAAAAATGCTACTTATAAAAATTTGTGGGATGCAGAAAAACAACAATATGTGGAGGAAAATTTATATTATTGAATGCATATATTAGAAAAGAAGCAATATCTGAAATTGTAATGTAAGCTCCCAGTTTAGGAAACCAACACAACAAGAATAAATTAAATCCAAAGTAAAAAGAAGTGAAGAAATAATAAAAATTAGAACAGAAATCAATGAAATTGAAAATAAGAAATTGAGAAAATTAATAAAATCACAAGATAGTTTTTTGAAAAGATCAATAAAATTAATGAATCTCAGGGAAAATAAGAAAAAAGAGATAAAAACAATTTGCTAATATCAGAAATGAAACAGGACACATCACTACTGATCTTATAGGCATGAAAATGGCAGTAAGAATTATTATAATTAAATCTTTGCACACAAATTTGACAACCTAAATGAAATGGACCAATTCCTTGGAAAGTGTAATCTGCCAAAATTCATCAAAGAAAAATAATGTCAATAGGTCTATATCTATTAAATAAATTAGATTAATAATTAATATTCCAAAACAGGAAGCACCAGACCAGATGTATTCATTTGTAAATTCTCCCCAAAATTCAAAGGGTGAACAGCTTGAATTATAAATAGAAGCTTCCCACAAACAAAAGCATAGTTCAAGATGCTTAACTGGTAAATCTATCTGTTTACTGAAGAAATACTATCAATCTTTCACAAACACTTCAAAAATAGAATAAGAGGGAAAACATGACAACTCATTCTTTGAGGACAATATTATCTTGATAGAAAAAACAGACAAAAACACATTGTGTGAAAGAAAACTACAGACCAATTTCCCTTACAAACACAGACACACAATTCTGCATCCTGATATAGGGGAACACTATCTAGAAACTTATTTATTCCAATATTATAAAGTTGGGTTAATATCTAAAATAGGTGAATTGAATTTTCCATATCAGTAGAATAAAGATAAAACCACATGATAATCTCCTTACAGAGAGAAATTACCTTTGATGAAGTCTAGTATCTTTTTATGCTAAAAATACTCAAGAATGTAGGAATATAAGAGAAATTTCTCATCCTGATAAAGGCATCTATGAAAAACTCACAGCTAGCATCATAGTAATGAAAGATTGAACACTTTCCCCCTAAGATCAGGAAAAATATAAGAATACACAGTCTTGACATTTGTATTCCATGCTGGGATGGGGGTTGTGACCAGGGCAATAGGCAAGCTGAAGAAATAAAGCACATGGATTTTGAAAAGGAAGAAGTAAAAGTACACTAAAGGCCTTTATGTTTATATTGAAAATTCTCTCTCTCTCTCTCTCTCTCTCTCTCTCTCTCTCTCTCCTCTCTCCCTCTCTCTCCCTTCTCTCTCTCTCTGAGAGAAGGGAGAGAGAGGGAGAGAGGAGAGAGAGAGAGAGAGAGAGAGAGAGGATGTGAACTGATCCTTGTGCTCCACAACATAGTAATATGTAAGGTCAGTGTTTTAACATCAACTGTATTGCTGTACACTGGAACTTTACAACCCCAAAATAAAATTATTGGCAATAGCATACCCGAATAAAATGCTTATGTACAAATTTGGCAAAAGAAGTGCAAATTCTGTGTTTCAGAGTCCAATGGCACCTGTATCAAAGTGCCACAAAATGGGTGGCTTAAAATAATAGAAATTTATGGTCTCACTGTTTCATGAGTTAAAAGTCTGAAGTGAAGGTGTCAGAAAGGCTGTGCTCCCTCTAAATCACAAAAAGGGATCCTTTTTGCTTCCTAGTTTCTGATTATTTTTCAGAAACCTTTGGCATTCCTTTGCTCTCAGGTAACTAATCCTCTGACATTACATGGTCACTTCTTATAAATAAATCCAGCAGTCATGCTGGATTAAGGGTCCACCCTACTCGATGATTTCATTTCATCTACTAATATCAGCAATGACCCTACTTTTAAATGTAGCCACATTCAGAGACATTACAGTTTAGCAATCAAAATATTTATTTATTTGTTGGGGGGGTGTCATAATCCAACACATAACCATTTGTGCTTGAGAAACCACAGAATATTTCTGAACAAAATTAAAGAAGACTCATAGCAGAGTGGATATGAATAAAATCAACAAACTGTTTAACCTATATATGAAATAATTTCCCATTGAGTAAATATGCATTGCATTAATATTTTCTCTTTCTGGTAACAAATACTGGTCTGGAGAAAAGCAGCAGTAATAGAAATCTTTAATGAAAGCCCACTTGTAGATTAATCATAATGTTATAAAAATTGATATGAGGACTTTTCTTTTTCTTTTTTTTATTTCAGTACTGAGGAGCTGAACCAGGGGCCTCCCACATGCTTCAAAAGCACTCTGTCATTGAGCTACACCCCCAAGTCCTTTTCTATTTTTTATATTGACATAGATTCTCACTAAGTTATCCAGGTAGTCTCTGGCCTCAAACCTGTGTTCATCCTTCCTCCACCTGCCTAGTCACTGCCACTGTGCCTGGTTGAGTAAAGACATTTCTTAAAGTATCATTTAGTTATTATTATTTTTCTATCTTTAGAAATCTCCCCCCTTAGTATTTTTATTCCTGATTTGAATACGGTCTTTGAAATTAGGCTCATATATATATATACATAATGGGAGAAGGGCCTGGCAATCCACTCCCAAGGCAATCCCGAAGCAGTCAGCCATTGAAAACCCTATGAGGGTCGCTATGAGTCAGATACCGACTCAACGGCACCTAACAACAACAACATATATACATATGTGTGAGCACGCGCGCGCACACACACACACACACACACACACACACACACACACACAAATTAACACTCTGGGGAAGAATGGCAAATTCATTGACGGGAAAATAACCAAAATCAATGTGGACTGGTAAGATGCAATGCAATAGGGTTATTTAACAGGGCTGATCGCAAGGGCTCTGCAAGTCTTGTAACTCCTGTGTACAGGAGGGTTGAAGAGAGGCTGTGGGTATAGTCAGCTGTAATTCCTCTGGGACCACATTGTGAAGGGGCCACGGTGCCAGTGCTACATGGGAAGAGAACTGTGGTTCCCAGCACAGAACTCTTGGAAGAACCTGGTCTACAGTATACATCTGGGATTAGTTCACTGAAAACTTTCCATTTGTCTGTGCCACTGTTTTCGGAGGTTCAAGGAGAATGCAGATAAACACAGGGTGCAAGGTTAAAAGGAGGGCCTGCAGGAGGAAATTGGGTTTTCCACGTAAAAGGATGGCCAGGGCCAAGCTGGTGGGAATGGCCAAGCATTGGAGGATGAGCACAGAGAAGTGCTGAGGCTGTTTCTGCAGAAATCCAGCAGAAGGAACGGGGCCGGGGCGGAAGTTCTAGAAAGGTAGACTGTAGCTGAGGTTCTGATGACTGAATTAAACACAGGTGCAAGGGATGTTCCCAGCCTTTCAGGCAGAAATGTGGCTTCTCAAAGGGGGCTGGGATGAGATGCAAATGTGAGTTGTTTTTAGGTGCTATGGAGTCCGTGTCTGATTCATAGCAACCCTACGAACAACAGACGAAACACTATTGTCAGTGCTTCTCTGGTATTCATAGGATTTTCAATGGCTGATTGTGTTTTGGGAGCAGGTTGCCAAGTCCTTCTCCCAAGCCTGGTGTTCCCAGGCAGTCTCCCATCCAAGTACTAACCAGACCCAACCCTGCTTAGCTTCTGGGATCTGAGGGGATTGGTTGCCACAGTGCTACCGCTCCAGGCAGCCAGTAAATGCCCTCTCACGCTTAGAGTCAGGTGATGATTTTATCCCTATCAGTTTCTAAAGGGAGATATGGTTAAAATAGTGACTGTAATGCAGTTCCTGTTCACTGTGAACTGGATCCAACCGACCCCCAAAGGCTCATGTGTTGAAGGTTCTGTCTCCAGATGATGGTGATGTTGGGAAATGGTGGAAACTTTAGGAGGTGGGGCCTAATGGAACATCATGGTCTGGAAGAGGATGTAGGGACCTTGGCACTTTTCTCTTTCCCTTTGCTTCCCAGGTGCCATTGGGTGAGCAGCCTCCTGTCACGTGCTCTTCCCTGTGATGTGTTGCCTTACCACAGGCTTAAAGTGACTGACAGACACCCATGGACTGGAGCCTCTGAAACCATGAGTGACAGCAAGCCTTTCCTCCTTTATGGTGACTTATCACTGATATTTTATTATAGTGACACAACAATGCTAACTCAGTTATGACAGCCCACACTTACTGCTATTGTATTTAAATTTATCCATATCCCTCAGAATAACTCCTAACTAAGCAATTGAAGGTTCAGCAACTAGCCCCATGTTTGTAAATTAAGAAGGTAATTAATAACTTTGCCCAAGGACAACCAGCCACTAACTAGGTAGTCTAGAGGCCAAATCTAGGAAATCTGGCTTCAAAACTCTGCATCACCTCGTCATTTAAAATGTACAATGAGTATTAGGAAAAGAAGGAAAACTCTAGTCTATCTTAACAGAAATAATCTGAAGCTATGACATTCTAACTATTCATATATTTTCATTTCCATTTGGAGAATTACAAAGCATGAGTGAAATAGAGGATTCCTTGTTTGAGGTCCTGGACCCTGGGCTGGTCTCCTTGGCCATCTCAGGGAGCTGGTTAGGAATGCAGACAGAATCTGAGGCTGTGCCCTAGACCTGATGAATCTGAATCTCCACTTAAACAAAATCTCTAGACAGTTCACGTGAGATAAAAGTTGAGAAGTCTTGATTTATTATACATTCGGTAAGAATCTCAAAAATACTCTCCACTAAACTAATACCTTTGAAAGTGTGCTGCCAACTAATTAAATTGTGGAATTTGCAGAATGTTGATGATTTCCTAAGCTCAGAAAATAAATGTGCTGGCTATGCAATCCAATCTTCACATGAACTCAGAAAAAGAATCTGGACCACCCAATGTTGACAGACAAGAGTTACAAAAGTTCTGTACAGATAAAGCGAATAAAGAAGATATAAATGTCAGTATACAGATTAACTTGTATCACTGAAGTTTACACAGATATTCATGTTCTAAAATTGCAGGTTATATAATCTTAACTTTTTTATTCTTACATAAATTCTTGTATATTTCATCAGGGTGTAGTCCCAGAATAATCCACCAGCTCATGAACAATACCTATTGTTAGAACATTATTTTAGGTAAAATAAAAGATGATATCATACTTCTGAGGGAATGAATCCATAGTTCTCCTATACTTGTAGCAAATGCTTGCTTTGACAGAGTAAGAGGAGCTTGGTGTTAGCCTGTGTATACATAAAAATAAGTAAATATGGTCACACATCCTGAGATATCTCAGACTATGTAGGCATCACAGAGGAAAGCAAGTCTATGATCAAGTTAAGCAACTGAGCATGAATTCACTGAAAGTCAGGATGTGAAGAGGTTTTTCAGGCAGAGAAAGAACATGCCAAGGGTTGGGAGTACACAGGGCATGGCACAGTAAAAGAACTGAAAAGCTTATGCAAAAACTGAATACAGATATCGATGATATCCTTTCCTATTAACAAAATGGTCTTATTCTATCTGGTAATTTTTCAGTGTTCAAGAGAGATCATATATGTGACAGCCATTTTGTGAAATATAGCACATTTAATTTATATTATTGCATGTTCAGTTGTAACAAGTCTAATTTTCATTCAGATAGCTTCACATTTTCCACCATTTTCAACCATGTTTGACCGACCTGGGTGGGCTTGTGCTGACAGCTGAGCATCAAGAGATCGATTCTGCTAAATTGTACACAAAATCGATTCTTTATAATCTCTCTTTGCCTTCACTTTTTCTCTCACAGGATGTTTGAAATGAACACAAAACTGGCCTTCATCAAGTTGTCCTCTAGTTTGATAATGGCAGGTGCAGGCCATGCTTGAACTTTTGTCCTCACATTAACCCAGACCTTTTCCAAAGATTCCCAGCTGGTTCTTCTCACTGCCAGTCTACACCCAGGTGAGCCATGAATGTACTCTTCCTTCCCACTGTTCTTTAAACAGGCCTGTTTAGAACTATTGAGACTGTCTGAATCATATAATCATCTTTGAGGACCTGTGATACTGGGAGGAGACAAACGTCATTTCCTTTTCCCAAATTCTAAATCCTATCTGACAAATGGGGTTGGACATTGAATTGAGCTGATCATAAGAGAATACATTAGACTTTCCCTGGAGACACAATACTGATTTCTACATGAAGAAGGCTAAAATTTTGACAATCCTCAAAACAGTTGATTTGTATCCCTCTAAAAATGTCATCATCTACAGCCATACCATCCTGGCATCCAACCCTGTGTGATCTGAGAACACCAGTTGCTGCAGGCTAGGGAGAAGGTTTCAGAAGCCCACTCCCAAAACAATCAGCCATCAAAAACCCTATGCATAGCAGAGAAGCACTGACAGAGTAGTGGCCATGGCAAAGTTTGGGGGAGTGTTTCATTCAGTTGTCCACTGAATCACTGAGTCAGGACTCTACTTGACAGCACCTAACAACAACAAAAATGTCATATTTTTGTGCCATCTCTGGAGAAAATGGATCCAGAGAAGAAACCTATATGAGCCAAACCTACACTTTCTGAATTGTCTGAAAGCGTCTTCATGAGCCTTAGAGGGGAAGTGGGAGGTGGAAAGAGCTCCGGCTTGGAGGGGACATGGAAGAAGAATTTTAAGAAGAACAAAGAGAGGCCACAGAAGTGGGATGTATTTGTGGAAGGTTCTTCCAGGGTCATTCCCAGGAAGACTTGGTTCTGAGTGCTAAGAAAGGAACTGGACAAGAAGGAATTCCAAACCAGCTCTGGAGGAGAAAACAAGTATGACATCTAGTAGAAGCCACGTGGGCATGTCACCCAGCCAGGGAAGGACTCAGAGGGCAGGCCATTCTGCACGTGCAGCCTTCCTGCAGTCTGCTGCTGCAAATTGCAATGTGGGGTGCTGGCACATTGGGGCATGATCTGTTCCCATCTGTATCACAGAAATCTAAGACTTAAAAATACTGTTTTCATAAATTGATGTGAATTTCTAAAATACAGGCCTATCTAAGATGACATAGGTATCAAGGTTAAGGTGGAGACTTTCACCTAGTGGAAGCTGAGAGTCTCCTACCCCAGCCTAACCCTTGTGAGTCTCGCTGCTATTTGGAAATCCAAATAAAATAAATGTTTGAATTAAAAGTGCTGGAGTTAACCTTGTACCTAACCTAAATTCTTAATCAGTGGAGGTATGATTTATAGATGTGTAGAAAGGCTTGTTTGTTTTCTAAGCACATTAACAAATGTAAGGAAAGCATCCTCAGTCTTGCATTAATTCTTATTTCTTCTAATGAAACAAATATAGGAGTCTGATTTTTGCTACACTCCCCACTTGCTTGTTTTTAAAACTTTCTTCTTATGTTTTCTAGGCATTCTGGTAACAGTAGTGATGGCCCAATTACTACATTTATTTGCATTGAGAAGGAAAAACATTCTAATTTCTTCCACTGTCCGGGTCCTTCGGGAGATGTGCCTGATCCAGATTTTTGTGTTAACTAGTTAATAGGAGACAAGCTCTCATCCTTGTCACCTTCTTCTTCATTGGACTGTGACTTTTACTGGCAAAGATTGCAATTAGTCCTTTTTCCACCACAATTAAAAGGGCAGCTGCTGAAAGTGCAGTTTCCCTTCTTACTCCTCATCTTTTTCTATCCATGACTGTTAACAAATCAGCTGAAGAGACCATGCAGCACCTGCTATCTTCTAATTAATGTAGGGAAACATGGATTGAGTAATGCCACCCAAATTTCTTTGCTGACACCGTCTTCCCTAGGACCTCAGAATGTTTAGAGATATGGCCTTTAAAGAGGTGATGATGTCAAAACTAGGCATCAGTGGGAGCCCTAGTCCAATCCGACTCATGCCTTTACACAAGAAGAGATTGGGGCACACAGAGATGCAAGGAGACATGTGCAAGGAGAAAAAGGCCTGTGAGGATGCACTGAGAAGATGCCTGTCTCCAAGGTAAGGAGGAAACCAACTCTGTTGGCAGCTTGATCTTAACTTCCAGCCTCCACACTGTGAGAAAATACCTTTCTGTCATTTAAGCCACACAGTCTACAGGTACTTTGTTAGGGGCAGCCCTAGCAAACTGTTACAGAGACATTGAATGTAGGTCAATTATTATTAACAATAACAAATTACTCTTTCATAGCACTGTGCAAGAGAGCTTCAGAAGTAGTATCAGTGAAAACATTTTATTTCATTTTCTAAAACTCATGACTTAAGCAAAAGGAAGAGGAAAGAGGTTCAGTAAAATATCTGGGTAGAGACTTTTGAGTACTGATCTAAAGAAGAGAGGGAAATTCTGATGCCTGATTTTTTGGAATAGGACTAGATAATTGGTGACCCAAAACACTAGGCTAATAAGTTTGCTTATATTCTTTTACCAGGCTGCAGCTATAGCACTGTGGCTTCTGATCCTGTCAGATCTCAGACGCTAACCAGGGTCGGGCCTGGTTAGTACTTGGATGGGAGACTGCCTGGGAACACCAGGTGCCGTACGCTTGGGAGGAGGACCCAGAAATCCACTCCCAAAAATCAATCCATCATTAAAAACCCTATGAATAGCAGGCAAGCACTGACAATAGTGTTTCGTCTGTTGTATGTAGGGGGACTCGATGGCACCTAACAACAATACTCTTTTTCCAGTGGATGGCTCCTGGGATTTCTGGCAGGTGAGCAGCATGGAATCACAGCATTAAAGACTAATTAAAGGTCAGTGTCTGCTTCCTGGAAACTGGAATAGAGGTCCTTTCATTCCTTGCCCATTCGTCTTCACAGTACAACTGAACCCTCTGGGCACTGTATGCAAAGTAAATGTAAGACTCTGCAGGTTGAAGAGAAGAAAGCAGCTTGCTGGGGATTGACAGGGATTAGTTACTAGAAGACAGTCTCCTGGATATACCTTGGGAGAAGACAAAATTGAGCCCCCTGGGAAACCCACTCAGTCTGGTCAAAGGACTACAGAATGAGCATCTTAGTGAGATGCAGCATGAGTAGACACGACTGCTACACTCCCACTGCTATGGTTTCCAACTGAAAGGTTCCCTATAGGCTCAAATGCTTGGTCCCCACTGGTGGTACTAGGCTGAGAGGCTGTGGAGCCTTCAGGAGGTGGGCCAGGCTGGAGAGAGGAGGTCACTGCAGGCACTATTGAAGGTGATACTCACCTGACCTCTTGGCTTGCTGGCCCTCTGTGATGTGAACAGCTGTCCTTAGCTGTGCTCTGGGTCTACCATGCCTTCCCAACCACTATGGACTGAAGCCCTCTGAAACCATGAGCCAAAATAAATCTATCTGCAGGTGTTTCTCTCAGGTACTCTGGCTCCAGGGACACAAACAAAATGATGCACCAACCAAATGCCATTGTGTTTTTGTTGTTAGGTGCCCTAGAGTCGGGTCCAACTCATAACCCTACTTACAACAAAAGGAAACACCCCCCAACAGTGTGCCAAGCCCAGCACTGTCAGTGCTGCTCTGCTGTTCATTGGGGTTTGATGGCAGATTGTTTTGAAGGTGGTTTGCCAGGTCTTTCTCAGCACCTGTTATTCCCGGGCTATCTCCCATCCATGGACTAACTAGGCACAACCCTATTTACCTCCCAAGATCTGACGGATTGGTGCCACAGTGGTACAGTTGCAGGCTTACCAAATACCATAGAGGGAAAAAAAATAAAACAAAAACAAAACAAAACAAAAAAGCCAGTGATCCCAACCTGATTGGCTCCCAGCAAAAATGGATGAGGCCTAGACTCTCATCCCTTCTGGGCTATAGTGAGTCATCCTACACTCCCAGGAGTGGTGTCAGAGACGACCAAGTGGGGAACTAGGACTTCAGCCTCACAGGCAGGTAATGAGCTCCTCACACACCCACATGGCACTGATGAAGGCCAGGTTGGGGTCCTGGGTGTCCACACCCACGCAGCAACAAGGAAGCCTCCGCCGCCTCTCCACAGAGGTCCAGAGAGGGCCTGGTGGGGAGACTTGGAATTTTCACCATCTCTGGGCACCAGTGAGGCCATGGCACCATGGTACAAAGGAGGCCATGTGGGATGCTCCTGAGGTACCACACCCTCTCCCGGACAGCCAAGGCTCCCATTGTCCCCAGTATTTAGGCCTCTCCACCTGGGGGTCGACAGAGCAGAACCTGCTCATGCCCCTCCTGGCAGCAGCAAGGTGGTAATCCTTCCCTCAGAAGAGTGGTGTCTGTGAAGGATTAGTAAGACAAATTCTAAATAAGACCCAGAGTCTTACAATGTTTTACCTGCTTTAATCCAATCAGGATGCTACAATAAAATACCTTAGACTGAGTAATTTATTTGTTATAGGTCTAGCAGCACTAACCTTAATCATAAGGACACTAACCTCAACCATCAGAGAAAAGCCCTCAGCACTTCATAAAGGACCACCTCTCAATGTGCTCACAATGGGATTAACCTCCAACATATGAACACGGTACACAAACATCCAAACCACAGCAATATTCAAATTCTGTAGTTTTCACATGAAAATCACTTGCATAACTCAAAATCTTCAAGTGCTCAAACTGAATGAAAGAGAAGAGACAACACACATCCAAACGGAAAGTACCAATGTTCCAATTATCGGGAAAGAATCTAAAGACAGTCATTTAAAGATTTTTTTGCCATAAATAATTTTGAACATATGCAAAGCAAATAAAAAATAGAAAGGAAACAGAAACTTTAACAAAGCAACTGAAAACATAATGAAACAACAAATGGAATTTCAAAACTGAAAAACACAACAAAGAAATAGAAAAATTAACATCAGCTCAACAGCAGAATAAACAAGACAGACTTGTCAGTGAACTTTTAGATAGAGTAATAGAAAATGTCACCAGAACAGAGAGAAAATAGACTGAAAACGGGGTCCCAAGAACATATAAGATGAAAAAGGATTTGATATTCTTATAATCAAAGGAGAACAAAAGGCAGAGGCTGAAAAAATATGTCCCAATTTGGCAGCAATAAACATAACCTGATTTAAGAAGCTAAGTGAACTCCAAATAAGATTCCCCCCGCAAAAATCATACCAAAACACATCATACTTCAGAAAATGAAAGATGAAGAAAAACCCTTGACAGCAGCCAGAAAATCCGTGCATTAACTACAAGCAGAAAAACAAGTCAAATGATAGCAAATTTCTCATCAGAATCTATTGAAGTTAAGAAGAAATGGCAAAACATATTTTAAGTGCTGGAGGAAAATAGGTATCAGTCTGGAATCTCACATCCACTGAACACATTATGTAATGAACACAAGCTCAAGACACTTTCAGGTTAGGAAAAATTAGGAAGGCTGAGCATAGTGGTATATAATCCCAGTACAAGGGAAGCTCAGGCAGGAGAATCACAAGTTCAAGGCCAGCCTTAAAGATGCTGTCTCACAAAACAAAACAAAACAAGCTAGGAGAATTTGTCACCCTAGAGCTAACCAAAAATAATAACTATAGCAAGTCCTCCAAACAGAAAGAACATTACAAACAATAACAAAAAAGAATCTCAGACAATGGGAAAGAAAGGAGAATGTGGAACAAACAAAATTATGATTAAATGGAACACATAATATTTTTCAGTTTCAGCTTCGCAAATTAAATTTGAAGATTGAGTTAATTACAATTATTATAATGCAGTTTTCAATATATATAAATAAAATAATTAAGATAATTAAAACAGATTTAAAAATACAGGAGGTCAAGTTTCTAAGCTTTATGTGAACTGGTAAAATAGCAACTGAAAACATAATGAAACAACAAATGGAGCATTTCATATTTTCCTATTCCAAATGGTAACTATTGTGGAAAACAGGGTGAAGGAAGGTGCACGGGAACTTTCTGTAGTCTTTACAACTTTCCATGGGTTTATATTTAAAACAAAGTAAAAAGTTAAAACAAAGTAAAAAGTAAAAACAATTCCTGCATATTCTGAAATCTAACCCATACCTTTTCAACAGTTTCTGAGGGCTAAAAATCAGATACTTATTAGAATCCTCTGTGCATTGGGTTCAACATCAGGAGAGACACACAGAAATCTTGACCTCGAATCCAATCCCCATGTGATTCTAATCTGCCCCTGATGACGTGGCTCTCTGATACTGCCAGAAGGGTGCGGATTAGACTGGAGAACACACGGTAATCAGCTACAGAATGGGATAAATTGAATGAGTAAAGAAGAGGGAAAAATTAACTTAATTTTTTTGTTGTCTTCTGAGCAGCTGCTCTAGACAATGAGTTGCCTGGATGCTATACTAGTGTCCTGGCCCCAGTCACAAAGTCCACAAACCAAGTGGCTTAAAATGAGAGAAAATTGTGTTCCCCGTCTTCATTTATCACAAGCCCACAGACTGAGTGTGAGTTAATGAACAGAGGTTTTGCTGTACTTGTGGCTTTGTAGAGCCAAGGTCAAGGGACTGCATCTGTGGTGGCCCCCTTGCTGTCGGTGTCCTCAGGCAGCACAAGCATCGCACCAAAGGCAGGAGGCAGGGAGCTTTCGTGGTTTTGTGTGTCCGTGTTCTGGTCATTTCCCTCTTCTTAGGAAGCCACCAGGACTCAATGATGGGGACTTCATTCTGAAAATCTGACCTAATTCTAATCACTTCCTAAAGGCCCCACCTGGGAACACTTGGATTCACTTTCCACCTCTTAATCATCCGCAATAGGACTTCAATTTCAACACGTGAGCCTACGCAGACTCGCACAAGCCATACTCAAAGCAGAAATCCTCACAGTGATGGAGGCTGAAAGTTCAGAATGAAGTCTCAGCAGAGACATTGTCTCTCTGGGGAAACTCTTGCTTGCCTTGCCTTTTCCTGGCATCTTGTGGTGGCCAGAAATCCCTGACATTCCTTGGCCTGTAGCTGCTTCACTTCATCCTCTGCCTTGTTGTCCCGTGGTCTATGGGCTGGTAGGGGTGCACAGGCACATGTGTCTGCATGTCTTTCAGAGGGTCCATCCTAATCAGTGTGATCCATCCTAATTAATTATATCTGCAAAAACTTCAGACCCAAATAAGGTCACATGCTGAAGTTCCAGGGAGATAGGGATTTCTGAAGGACATTATTCAACCCAAGGCAGATGGGCATGACAACAGCATAGGATGTATCTGGCTATGGCTGGTGCTGATGCCTGGTTACCAACTGAAGAGGGAATGGGGAAGCCAGGGACAGAAAAATGTGATGACCAAACCTGGGCCAAATGGAAGAATAGCAAGACAAGGCGACCACAGTGCCACAAAATGGCCTTTTACTCTCCCACCACCAAATCACCCCATTTATCCCCACATGTTTTATTATTTTAAGTACAGAAATGGCATGATTACCAGTATCTGTTGATCCACTCACAGTGCTGTGCGGGAGGAATTCCAGGAGGGGAGCCTGAGGGGGCAGGCAGCCGGGAGGAGGCAGCCAGCCTGTGGGGAAGGCCCTGGGGCCTTGCATGGTGCACATGGAGACAGGAGGGACAGGAAGGAACCACTGTCAAGCAAACAAACCCAGTGCTTTCCACTTCACCCTGATTTCTGTACTCATTTTTGTGCCCCTCCCCTGTCGTTGGCACTTCAAACACACATTTTCTTAACAATAAAAAATATAAAGGTTTTAGCCAGGGATCATGGCACATCACTGTAATCCCAGCACTCAGGAAACAGAGGTAGGAGGATCAAGAATTCCAGGCCAGCTCAGGCTGCATAACAAGTTCTAGGGCAGCCTGCGCTACAAAGCAAGGACCTGTTACAATAAAGAGGGAAAAAAGTTACGAAGTATGTCTTAAACAAGCAAAACCTATCAATTGGAACATTTCTAAACTCATCTCTTTGTGATGTTTCACGCAGAATTTATTCCTTTCTGGGGGACAGGGTGATTGTTTTGGACATAAATGCTATATATCTAACTTTTAAATGAATACATAAATCGCCTCCTGTTTGGAGATTCTGAATTTGGCCTATTTTTCTATTTTTAATTGCTTTTGTGTTGCTGTTGAATCATCCTTAAAATCATAAATTTCATTCATGAATAGTATTTTGCATTTACAATATGGTATTCTCAGGCACAAGAGTTTGTAAAACTCTTATGAAGTTAATTGGTCAATAGGGAGCTTGAACTTTCAACCTTTATCTTATTATCCACCTGCTTTAATCAAATGAGATAACTCACCAGACAGGTATGTTACAATGACAGCAAAGAAAATGCTTTAGGCTCTTTTACACACACGCACAATATTAATCCAAGGCACTACAGAATTCAAATAGCATGAGTTTCCAGAAAAAGAGAGTTAAAATAGATATTAGAAGCACTGCCCTCTCTACATGTCTATAGATGTTTTTTAATCCTACATACAAAGCAAGATCATTTTGTAATGTAGAAACTGGACTTGGTAACCATATGATGCAGCTTTTATGTTATATCCCAAGCCAAATGTGTATTGATTGAAAATGGCACATGAGGAATCAAAGAAAATCGTTATAGATAAACATTTGGACTTTTCTCAGTACAGTACAATTTTAGATAATTTATGTTCTTCTGAAACTCATTTGTATTCTACTCTAAATATATAGCAGCCTAAGGTTTGAGAAAATCTGGGCCGGAGACCTAAATACAGAGCTCCAGGGAGGAGTGCTGGCTGCAGGCAGCTCATTTATGTAAGCACTGGTCTCTGCTCCGTTAATGTGGGGAACAGAGTTGTTTGCTACATGACAGCCGGTGAGGTGCACTCTGCACACCAACAAACATCATGAGCAGAAACAGTCACAGTGGGTTTGTGAGGAAGTTACTCCCTAAAGCATCAACACCAGGAAAGAATGTGAGAGTGGCTCCATGTTGTTACCATGCTGAAATTTCCAAAATAAATAAACAAATACATTTCAAAATGGAAAGTTTTACAAATTTCCTCAATATCTGAAAACTGAATTGCTGTCAAAAGACTTTAAAAAATACAAAAACAGCCTTTTCTGACCATAGGAGTGACCATTGCCTTTGTTTCCCACCTACCTTCTTCCAGTGTTTTCATTTAATAGCTCCTCTCTTTGATTTATTACACGTCTCTGAATATAACTGGAAAAAGAAAATAGACTTCATGCACTGTGGCTATTACACCATCTCATAGAACTAGACTGGTCACCTTTCATTAATTTTTGGATGGGCATATTTAACATTCTAAGCTAATTAATAACTTGACAAGATCAGTTGAATGCATGGTAAAGTCAGAAGAGTAAAAAGTACCTGGTAATTGGAAATTTGGATAAACTAGAATTAAGATTAATGATAAGCTGGCCTAATACCAATGACTGAAATTTATGAATATCCCCCTTTTAATATGAAATTATTTTCTAATTTTGTGCCAGAGAAGCTTCAAAGTGAATGTACTTTTAAATTTTAAAACATTCATGGAAAAAATGTCTTTTCTTGGTTTTTCATATCTTTCAGAGTAGTGGCTGAGAAGAAATATTAGCAAGAAGCAATGTATAAAATGTTCCATTTCAACACAGACAACCAGCATTACTAAGTACCAGGGCACAGTATTGGCTTCTGGACAGATAACGATGGTGGAGAGTAATGGGGTGTGACTAACAGGGAGTAAGTTATTTTCATGTGGTTAAAAATAAGCTTTCCTAAAGGAGAACTAGCAGGCATGATCTTGCAAGCTAACTTTAGTAAGTGATGAATGCCATCTTGTTCTGATATTACATAATCATTCATTTCCCTGGATCTGGATTCTGTTTGCCTAGAACTGTGCTTCTCAAACTTTATTGTATATCAGACTCGCCTGGGAGTTCATTAAAATAAAAGCTGTTAAGCTCCACTGTCAGCTTCTCATGCAGCACCTAGAGGGTTGTCCCAAAATGTGAATTTCTAGCAAGTTCTGGATGATGACAGCACAATTGGTCTAGAGTCCACACATAGAGAAAAGATGTGTTTAAAAATGAGCACAATCTCTCCTCCTCTTTTTTCTCTCTCTCCCTCTTTTTCTCTTTGTCATCATTATTTAAAACTACAAATAAGCTGTCATATCACATGTATGTCAGTTTGTCATGCTGTGGGGACATGTGTGTTGCTATGATGCTGAAAGCTATGCCATCACTATGTCAGATATCAGCAAGGCCACCCATGGTGGACAAGTTTCAGTTGAGCTTCCAGACTAAGACAGACTAGGTAGAAGGACCTGACAGCCCACTCCTGAAACAATCAGCCATTAAAAACCCTGTGAACAGCTCATAAACACTGTCAAATATAGTGCCAGAAAATGAGCCCCCAGGCTGGAAGATATTCAAGAAATGACTAGGGAAGAGTTACTACCTCAAAGCAGAGTCTACTTTAATATCAGCAATGAAGTAAAGCCCCTGGGAACTCCTTTCGCTGATGTGGCATGACACAAAATTACAAGAAATATAGTGGTTGCAATAATGGGCTCAAACATAAAAAGACGGTGTGCATGCCAAGGTGTTGGGTAGTGTTTTGTTCTGTTGTATTTAGGGTCACTATGAGTTGGATCTGACTCAATGGCACCTAACAACAACAAGAGTGTTGGAAGAAATTGAAACAGAATTGGTTTGTTTTTACTGTCTTTAGGTGCTGTTGAATCTGATGTGACCCATAGCAACTCTATGTACAATATGAAATACTCCCCAATTCTGTGCCAGGTGCACGATATTATTTATATTTCAGCCCATTTTTGCAGACACTGTGTCAATCCACCTAGTAGAGGATTTTCTTTTTTCTTGTTGACCTGCCACCCTCTCAAACATGATGTCCTTCTCCAGGGATTGGCGCCTCATGACTACCTGTCCAAAATACATCAGATGCAGTCTAGCCATCCTTGCTTCCAAGGAGCACTGTGGTTGCAGTTCTAGGAGAGATCTGTTGGTGCTTTTGGCAGTCCATATTCTTTTCCAGCACTGTAATTCAGAAGCATCAATTCTTCTCCTGTCTCTCTTATTCAATGTTCAGCTTTCACAACTATATGATGCGACTGAAAATACCATGGTATGAGTCAGGCACACCATCATCTTCAATTTGACATCTTTCCTTTCAAAACTTTAAATAGATCTTTTGCAACAGCTTTTCCCAATGCAGAGTGTCTTTTGAGTTCTTGACTGCTGCTTCCATGGGTGTTGATTGTAGAACTAAGTAAAGCAAAATCTTGGACAACCTCAATCTTTTCTCCATTTATCATGAAGTTGGTTACTGACCCAGATGTAAGAATTTTTGTTTTGTTGATGTTGAAGCACAATCCATACTGAGGGCTATGTTTGGTGATCTTCACCAGTAAATGGGGTTTAGCTTAGTTGGTAGAGTGCTCTGTGCTCTCTGAGGCCCTGGGTTTGATCCCCATCATTGCAAAAAATGGGAGAAGGACACAGCAATCCATTCGTGAAGCAATCGCAAAACAGTCATTGAAAACCCTGTGAGGGTCGCCATGAGTCAGACCCAACTTGACCGCACCTAAGAACAACAGAACTGGCTTGGCATATGAGAATTCACTCACTGTCCACATAAAGGCATAGCCATGGCCTACTTGAACTCAGGGAGATCCTAACTGGAGGGGCCTAGAGTCTGAAACCCCATAGAGATGAGGCCAAAAGTCTTATGGGTCCATACCAGTGCTTGTGATTAGTGGTCAGGTGGCAGCTGGCACAGAAAACATCCAAAGTCTCCTGTTTATTTCAGTGATTATTTGCATTTCATGAAAATTTAAGAAACTTTTGTTATTACCATTCATTTTTTCATTTTAAGAAAGATTGGCTTTTTGCATTTAATGGACAATAGGGAAACTTCATTTTCTTTTCTCTGAGGCAGCAAGAATCTTTATTAAAAAAGGGTGATATGGAAAATAAGACAAGGGAGGAGGCTCCCAAGTAAGGTTTATTATCAAAATACTTGGAAAATCTTTCTCAGACCCCCATTAAAACTTTACGAATGAAACCAAATTTTCTGAAGCTCATATTTGCATATACACATGTGTTTTTAGAACAACATGTAAAAGCTTAAAGGACTTTACACTTTGCCCCCGAAACCTCAACTGAAACTCTACTATCTGTGGAAGTTATCATTCACAAAATGGCACCATCCCAGTGCCACTTGATTTCTTTTACATTTGTAAATATGTCTTTCTTGGTGAGGGTAAAGAAACTCTTCTCCTCTTTTATCTGTTAATTTTCAGGTCCTAGCTATGAGTCTCCCCAAGCTAAGATCATCAAACTGAAGGTAGACCTAAAATAATGAGTAGGTCACAAAATACAGAATCACTTTAAGTATTAATATTACTGCTATGCCTCAAAGAATTCATTGCTGTCCTCTCATCTCTCACATATTCCTTGTCCACTGGCTCACTCCCAATGGAAAGTAAGCAAGTTCATTTCTTCCTAAACCCTAAAAGACTTTTGTTTCAGTCTCCTTCCAAGACTAACCAAGCTGATCTCCAACTGATGCCCAGACCTCTTAAACTGGTGCCCAGGTAGATTCCCTGATATACATTTACAGAAGACATTGACTAATTGAGATTTCTGAGTTTTTGTCTTATTTTATTTTGCTTACTATTGAAATCACTCTAATTATGTACTTGTCTTCCATTTAGAAAATTCTGCAATGTAGTATCTTACCATAGATGTACTAGAGCTCAGAGATTAAAAGAAGTCTAAAAATTGGAAAGTCTAAATTAGACTTTCTGCCAGTTCTGACAAGAGAATGGTGAACAACAATGAAAACAACAGGATTAAAACGAAGTTGGAGAGAAAGAAGACAATGCAAACAGAATTAAGGATATCAACAGGAAGAGCACTATTGGGTTGGAAGAACGACACATAACTTGTAATTCTGTCCTTTCAAAATGAGCTGTGGGATCATGGAGATTTGCCAGAAACAGTTTTGTCAGCAAGTTTAGCTTTGAAGAAAGCCCATAGGAAAGAATGTTAGCATCATTTAGGATTTTGTGGTTATAAGCAATAAACTAGAACTATGGTTAAAATGCAGCCTCCTCTGCCCCTACCCAAAGTAATTCATTGCAGTAGATTCACAGTGGCCTCCAGTCTCATCCATTGCTGAAAGTCATGTCAGCAATTCTCAGGTAGCTGGCCAATTGACCATAATTTGAGAAACAAAATTATGGCTGAATCTTAGATTTTACACCAGGGTGAAGAATGTGTTCATAATAGACTTCATGTTTCTTTCCATCAATTTTGTTAGAATCTAGAAGAATCAACCATACAAGTAAATTCTTTTTTGCCACATGAAAGAAAAAAATGAAGTCAAATTCCCAAGTGCACTGAATAGACCATTTATAATGTGGGAAAGAAAAGCATTTGCAGCCTCCTCTCTATCATAGATTTCAGAATATAAATCATCGATTTATACAGAGGTATCATCTTTGAATTTTTGCCATCTGTTTTCCAGTGAACAGTCTCTTTGCAAAAAGATCTGTGGATCTCCAAAACAAATAAAGAAACAAAACAAAATAAAATAAAAACAACAGACATAGATTAACAGCATGCCCAAATAAATTAAACTATAATTATTCCAAGAAGGTATCTTCCCAATAAAAGATATTTCACAGAGAATGCAATTGAAAGTGTATTATTCCTCAAATGTTCACATTGCACATAGTAACATGTAGTGTCTACAGAGGTAATTACTAAAGTCAGCTTGGCTATATTTACAAGAGACCCAATGATTTAAAAGTAAAATGAATTTCAGACTGGCAACTGTGTAGGAAAATTTGTTACTGTTTTCTTCCCAAGAAGACCTAGTATAAATATGTCAAAAACAACCCTAAGAGAGTGGAGATGTTTTAACCGTTCTGCATTGTGAGAAAACTTACCTTCTCTAATTAAATGGGGAAAAAGGAGTAAAAGATAGAAGAAAGAGAGTAGCTTTCCACCAAAGCACATGTTTTCCTTGTGGGTTTCAGATCAGTCAATGGCAGTAAAAAGTGGCCAAACTGAAAATTCTTAAACATAAAGGAAGAAGGGGGCTCCTGTGCTGAGTGACCTCACATGCCTGTCAGTTTGCCATATGATGGGAAATTGTGTGTTGCTGTAATAGTGAAAGCTATGCTATGGGTATTTCAGATACCAGCAGGGCCACCCATGGTGGACAGGTTTCAGTTGAGCTTCCAGACTAAGACAAACTAGGGAGCAGAATTTGGCTAACCCACTCCAGAAATAATTAGCTATTGAAAACCCTATGAATAGTAGAGAAGCACTGTCAAATATAGTGCCAGAATATGAGTCCCCCAAGTTGAAAGGCATTCAAAAGACAACTGGGGAAGAAGTTCCTTGTCAAAGTAGAAGTCTACCTTAATGACAGGGATGGAGGGAAGCCCCAGGGACCTCCATTTGCTGATGTGGCATGACTCAAAATGAAGAAGAACAACTGTCAATATCCATTAATAACTGGAACGTGAAGTACAGGTAATATGCATCTAGAAAGATTGGAAATCATAAAAAAGGAAATGGAGCACATAAACATCAACATTCTAGGCATCAGGGAGCTAAACTGGACTGCCATGGGCCATTTTGAATTAGATAATCATATGGTCTACTATGCTGGGGATGACAGAGTACAGAGAAATGGGATTATATTTATCCTAGAAAAGATATATCAAGTTCTATCCTGAAGTACAATGCTGTCAGTGAGAGAAAAATATCTATACAACTACAAAGAAGGTCCTGGCATCTGATCCCAACTGATCTTGGAAGCTAAGCAAGGTCGGCCAGTTTGGACCTTGGAAGAAAGACTGCTTGGGAATAACAAGTACTGGAAGCTAAGGATAAGGACCTGGCAACCCAGTCCCAGAACAAACCACCATTGAAAACCCTATGAATAGCAGAGAAGCAATGGCAATAGTGCTGGGCGTGGCACAGAATCAGGGAGAGTTTCATTCTGCTATACATAAGGTCACTATGATTCAGGCCTGACTTGCTGGCACATAACAAGAAGGAGGAGGAGGAGGAGGAGGAGGAAGAGGAGGAAGAGAGGAGGAAGTAGGGGAGGAGGAGCAGCAGCAACAATAACAACAACAACAACAAGAAAGGCCAGTTAATGTGACTATTATTCAAATTTATGCACCCAACACTAAGGCCACAAATGCAGATAGGGAAGATTTTTACCAACTTCTGGAATCTGAAATAGTTCAAACATGAAATCATGATGTACTGACAATTGCTGATGAAAGGAATGCAAAATTTGGAAGCAAAAAGGGAGGTTCAGTAGTTGAAAAATATGGCCTTGGTTGACAAAAAGATGCTGGAGATCACATGATAGAATTTTGTGAGACCAGAAACCTTTTCATTGGAAATACATTTCACCATCATAAACAGCAACTATACACATGGAATTCACCAGATGAAACACATAAGAACAAAATCGACTACATTTGTGGAAAGAGATGTTGGAAAAGCTAAATATCTACGTCAGAAAAAGGCCAGGTCATGATTGTGTATCAGACCATAACCTATTCATATGCAGGTTCAAACTGAAACTAAAGAATATTAAACTAAGAGTGTAAGAGCCGAGGTATGACCATGAGTGTATCCCACTTGAGTTCACAGACCACCTAGAGAACAGGTTTGATGGGTTACACTCTAATGAACAAACACCTAACGAGTTTTGGCATGATATCAAAGACATCATTAATGAGGAAAGCAAAAGGTTATTAAAAAGATAGTTTAAAAAAAGACCAAATTACATGTCAAAATAGACTCTGAAACTTTCCCTTGAACATCCAGAATCTAGAGGAAGACATGATAAAGTAGAGAAACTAACCAGAAGATTTCAAAGCACAGATAGAGAAGACAAAGAAAACATGATGACATGTACAAAGAGCTAGAGAAAGAAAACTAAAAGGGAAGAACACACTATGTTTTTCTCAATTTTAAGGAATTAAAGAAAACATTCAAGCCTCAAGTTGCAATAGTGAAGGATTCTACAGGGAAAATATTAAATGAAGCAGGAAACTTCACAAGAAGATGGAAGGAACACACAGAATCATTATACAAAAAAGAATTGGTTGATGACCAACCATTCCAAGAGATTGCATATGATCAGGAAACAATGGTACTGAAGGAAAACTGGAAGCTGACTGAATTGGCAAAATATAAGGCCCCAGGAATTGATAGAATATCATTGGAGACGTTTCAACAAGCAAATGCAGCACTGGAGGTGCTCACCTATTTATGGCAAGAAATTTGGAAAACAGCTACCTGGCCAACTGCTGTGCCTATTCCCAAGAAATGGGATCCAACTGAATGTGGAAATTACCAAATGACATTCCTAATATAGCATCCAAGCAAAGTTTTGCTAAAGTCATTTCAAAAGTGAGCCGGGCATAGTGGTGCATGCCTGTAATCCCAGCGGCTTGGGAGGTGGAGGCCGGAGGATCGCACGCTCGAGACCAGAGGCAGTCTGCATAACTTAGTTCCTGTCTCAAAAAGTTAAAAAAAAAGACTGCGGCCACAGCTCAGTGGTCCAGCATTTGTAAAGCATGCAGGTGTGAGACCCTGGGTTCAACCCCACGGGAGAAAAAAAAAAAAGTGACTACAACAGCATATGGACAGGGAACTGCCAGAAAAGCTGGAGTCAGAAGAGGGCATGGAAACAGGGACATCATTGTTGATGTTAGGTGGATATTAGCTGAAAGCAAAGAATACCAAAAAGATATCTATCTAATATTTATTGACTATACAAATGCAGTTGACTGTGTGGATCACAATAAATTATGGATAACATAGCAAAGAATGGGAATTATAGAGCAATTAATTATACTCATGAGGGATCTGTACGTGGACCAGCGGCAGCTGTTTGAATAGAACAAGGAAACACTGCCAAGTTTAAAGTTACAAAAGGTTTGCATCAAGGCTGTGTCCTTTTACCATACCTCTTCAATCTCTATGCTGAACAAATAATCCAAGAAGCTGGACTATATGAAGAAAAGTGAGGCATCATGATTGGAGGAAGACTCATAAAACAACTCATGTTATAAAGATGACACAACTTTGTTTCTGAAAGTGAAGAGGATTTGAAATATTCACTGATGAAGATCAAAGAACATAGCCTTCAGTATGGATTCTGCCTCAAAATCAACAAAACAAAAATCCTTATAACTTGGTCAGTATGCAACTTCACAGTAAGTGGAGAAAAGATTGAGGTTGTCCAAGATTTTGCTTTACTTGGTTCTACAATCAACACTCACAGAAGGAGCAGTCAAGAAACCAAGACACACTGCATTGGGGAAAGTGTTGCAAAAGACATCTCTAAAGTGTTGAAAGGTAAAGACATCACATTAAAGACCAAGGTGCACCTGACTCATGCCATTCTATTTTCAGTCACATCATATAGTTGTGAAAGCTAGAGATTCAACAAGGGAGACAGGAGACGAATTGATGCTTTTGAGTTATGGTGATGGAGACAGGTATTGAATATACTATAGAGTGCCAAAAGAACCAACATATCTATCCTAGAAGAAGTACCACCAGAGTGCTCTTTGGAAGCAAGGATGGCTAGACTGCATCTGATATATTTTAGATATGTAGTTAGGAGGGACCAATCCCTGAAAAAGGGCATCATGTTTGGGAAAGTGGTTGGTCAATGAGAAAAAAGAAGACCCCCAAGTAGATGGATTGACACAGTGTCTGCAACAATGGACTTAAACATAAAAAAGATCATGTGCCTGGCACAGAATCAGGGAGTGTTTTGTTCTGTTATACATAGGGTGCTCTGAGTAGGACCTGACTTGAATGCACTTAACAATTACAACACCTGCAGCCATTTTACTGTGGTGTCAGATCCATCAGACATCAGAAGCTAAGCAGGGTTGGGTCTGGTTAGCACTTGGATGGGAGATTGCCTGGGAACACCAGATGCTGTGGGATTGGGAGAAGGACTTGGCAACCCACTCCCAAAAAACAATCACCCATTGAAAACCCTATGAATAGCAGAGAAGCACTGGCAATAGTGTTTCATCTGTTGTGCATAGGATTGTTATGAGTGGACATGGACTCAATGGCACCTAACAAGAACAACAACAACAATGTGCTGAGTAACAGAGTGCAGTATCACAGAAGTTCTGACTGGTTTCTGGTCTTTTTCAAGTAGTGATCCCAGCTTTTGCTGTGAAGTTGCCATCTGTTTAATATCTTGATCACTTTTGGAACTGTAATAATATTTTCTTAGCCTCTCAATTTGATAAGTTTTGCAAAATTACATCAATGATTAGAGAACACCTTTATGCCTCAGCACACACACTTGGTACTGTTTATAATGCTTTACACCACAGGAGAAAATCCACAGAAATAGCAATTTGTTCAACTGTATTCCAGGCATCTACTTCCTACAATCATTTCCTCATTATCTTATCGTTCTCTAGTCTAAACATATCCTTGTGCCTTTGTAGGTTATTTGTATGTTTTATCAAACATATAAGCCCATTATGTTAGGGCTCTTGCTTTGTACTAATAGGAAGCTAAAGCATACTGAATGAATCAATGATATATACACATGAACAAATAGTTACATGGATGTATGAGAAAGAGATGATCCACATTCCAGATAAAATTTTCAAGATGTCGAAAGTAACACAAGCTATGAGTGAGACTTTGCTAAGAAATAGTAGAAAGTTCAATAAGAGCTTCTTTGTATTTTACTCAACTAATATACTGCTATTTCTACATCATATGGTCATATAATATATTTCTCACCCCTCTGCACATCAATTTATATTTCCTGAGTTTCTAATTCCATTCCCAACAACTACTGTCTCTGAAAGCTGGATATCTTGTCTAATACAAAAACTTCTATAATTGTCTTCAAATCCAACAGAAAGACATTGAAACTTTTCCCACAGCTTTGTTAAGAAATATTCCAGATATTATAAAGTTTGCCCATTTAAGATGTTCAATTTATTCTTTGTAGTATATTTGCCTGGATATACCAAATCTAATTTTAGAACATTTTAAGCAAATCAAAGGGAAACTCCTACACGTTAATAATCATTCCTCTTTCCTACCTTTCCCTCATTCTTCCCCCAGACCCAGCCTCGTCAATCACTAGTCTACCTTCTGTCACTGAGTATTTACCCAGTCTGGATATTTAGAATAAAGTGTAGCATACATTAGGTGCTCTAATGGGGCTGCTGCCTTTCAGTTAGCATGTTTTCAAGTTTCATGGATGTTATTAATTTATTCCTTTATATTGCCAAATACAAACCTACCATGTGGACAGAACAGTATGGATTTTATTTATCTTCTCAGTTGATTGACATTAAGGATATGTCCACATTTGGCTGTTAGGAATAACACTGTTATGGGCTTTCAAATACAGCTCTTTGTATGGACTTTTGTTTACATTTCCTTACTTAGGTATCTAGAAGTAGAATTGCTGAGCCATGTGGCAATCCTATGTCTAATTTTTGCAGACCATCAAACTGTTTACCACAGTGGCTTGCACCAGTTCATATTCTCAACAGCAACAGATAAGAGATGTCTCTACATCCTAGTCAATAGGAGGCTAATCTCTGTGTCTTTTGTTATAGCAATCCTAGTAGGTGTGAAATGGTTCTGAATTGTATTTGTCAACGCCTAATGATGCTGATCATGGGAGAAGGACGTGGCAATCCACCCCCAAGGAAATCCCGAAACAGTCAGCTATTGAAAACCCTATGAGGGCCGCTATGAGTTGGATACCTACTCCATGGCACCAAACAACAACAACAACGATGCTGATCATCTTTTCACGTGCTTATTGGGCATTTGTAAATCTCCTTTGAAGAAATTTCTTAATGAATCTTAAATCTTTTTTAAAAAAATGAGTTGTCTTTTGGTTGTCCATTTGTAAGACTTCTTTATAATCTAAGTTCAAGATACTTATATGATTTGTGACATATAACTTCTACTCTGATTAGTTTCACTTTCTTGGTATTCTCTAATATGAAAGTTTTTAATTTGATGAAGTCCAATTTATCAATATTTTTGTTTGTTTTGGATATCATAGGCTTAGAAAAGAAGAAAAGAAAGAGAAAAGAAAAAAAGATATCATTACCTAGTACATAGCCATGAGGGTTTACTCCGGTGTCTTCTTCTGGGAGTTTGATGTATTTAGCTCTTAGCTTTAGGTCTGTGGTCCGTTTTCTCTTGACTTTTAAGTAAAGTGAAAGATGATGTCCAAACTCATCCTTTGCATGGGGATATCCAGGTTTTCCACTAATGTTTGTTAACAAGGCTATTGCCTCCACACGGAATGCTCTGGGTACTGCTGGCTATTCAGCTGAGTATAAACATGAATGTTTACTTCTGAGTTCTCACTTACATTCTAGTGATCTATGTTTATCCTTATGCTGACAATCCAATGTCTTTATTACTGTAGCTTTCTATTAGGCTTTGAAATTAGGAACAGTGAGTCCTCCAACAATATTCTTTCTCAAGATTATTTTAACCAGTCTGAATCATTGCCACTCTCAAGGAGTAGCAGGAATACTTTTTGCAAGGAAATTACTAGGATTTTTCATAGGGAATATATAAAACCAGTAGATTAGCATAACAAATGTTGCCATATTAACAAGGATAAATATGATGAACATGGAGTATCCTTCCATTTATTTAGAACACCTTTCATTTCTTTCAAGAAGTTTTGTCCTGCTCAGTGTTTTATGTGCACCCAAAGAAAATAAATATATACTTTTCTGTTGTTAAGCATTGCATTCTATCAATATCTTCCAGGATTCCTTGTTTTATAGTATTGCTCATTTTATATTTTTGCTCATTTTATATTTTTCTTTTTCTCTTCCATGTTTTGTTTTGTTGGGTTTTTGTTCTGAGACAAAGTTTTCTTACATAGACCAGGCTGACCTCAAACTCTGAATCCTCCTGCCGCAACCTCCCAAGTGCTGGGATTACAGGTGTGCACCACCACACCCAGCTTTTGTTTCTCTACTGTTTTCTTGTTTATCTTCTGTCTAAATGTTTTATCCGTCATTTAAAATGTGTATTGAATCACTAATAAATTGTTGATTTATTTATTTTTCTGCTTAGACCTGCCAGCTTTTGCTTCAATAAATTTGCAGCCATTTTTTCAGGTGCATTGTTGGTGTTGTTAGGTCCCTTTGAGTCGGTGTCCAACTCATAATGACCCTATGTACAACAGAAAAAACTGTTTTGGTTTGGTTTTTACTGCTTTTCTGCTATTCATAGGCAAACTGTTTTTTGGGAGTGGGTTGCCAGGTCCTTCCCCCAAGCCTACAGCACCTGGAGACCCCAGGTGGTCTCCCATCTAAGTACTGACCAGGCCTGATCCTGCTTAGCTTCCAAGATCTGACAGGAACGGACACCACAGTGGTACGGCTACAGGCTTTCAGATACATATATGTTTATAATTATATTTTCCTAATTAATTAACCATTTATCATTAGAAAATGTGCCTTTTTGTCTACAATAACAATGTGTCTTAAAGTCTATTTTACTTAACATTGCTGATATTCGGCATGACTGTACAAACAACAGAACAAAACACTTCCCAACTCTGTGCCAAGCATATGACCTTTTTTGTTTAAGCCCATTGTTCCAGACACTGATAATCCATCTGCTTGAGGTTCTTCCTGTTTCTCATTGACCCACCACTCTCCCAAACATGATGTCCTTCTCCAGTGATTGGTCCCTCCTGATTACATGTCCAAAATACATAAGGCACAGTCTAGCCATCCTTGCTTTCAAGGAGCACTCTGATGGCACTTCTTCTAGGACAGATCTGTTGGTTCCTTCAGCAATCCATGGTATATCCAATATTCATCTCCAACATCATAATTCAAAAGCATCAATTCTTCTCCTATCTCCCTTTTCAATGTCCAACTTCCACAACCATATGATGCAACTGAATATACCATAGCATGAATCAGGTGTACCTTTGTCTTCAATCTGATATCTTTATTATTCACCACTTTAAATAGGTCTTTTGCAATAGCTTTTTCCAATGCAATGTCTTTCTATTTCTTGATTGCTGCTTCCATGAGTGTTGATTGTAGAACCAAGTAAAGCAAAATCTTGAACAAACTCAGTCATTTCTAGCATGAAGCTGCATACTGACTGCATTGCAAAACATTTTGTTTTGTAGCCGGGCACCGTGGCGCATGCCTGTAATCCCAGCGGCTCAAGAGGCGGAGGCAGGAGGATTGCAAGTTTGAGACCAGAGGCAGTCTGCATAACTTAGCGAGACACTGTCTCAAAAAGTAAAAAAAAAAAAAAAAAAAAGGGCTGAGGGTGCAGCTCAGTGGTTCAGCACTTGCAGAGCATGAAAGAGCGAGGCCCTGGGTTTAACCCCCAGTACCACACACACACAAAAAAATTGTTTTGTTGATGTTGAGGCACAATCCATACTGAAGGCTGTGTTCTTTGATCTTCATCAGTAAATATTTCAAATCCTCTTCACTTTCAGCAAGCAGAATTGTGTCATCTGTATAACATAGGTTGTTAATTAATCTTCCTCCTATCATGATGCCTTGTTTTTCTTCATAAAGGCCAACTTCTCAGATTATATGCTTAGCATGGAGATTGAAGAGTTTATTGAAAGGATACAGCCCTGATACATACCTTTCCTGACTTTAAACCAAGCAGTGTTTCCTTGTTATGTTTGAATGACTGTCTCCTGGTTTATGTACAGGTTCCTCATGAGTACAATTAATTGCTCTGGTATTCCCATTCTTCACAACATTATATATAATTTGTTGTGATCTACACAGTCAAATGCCTTTGTATAGTTAATAAAACATAAATAGACATTTTTTTGACATTCTCTGCTTTTGACTAATACCTATCTGACATCAGCAATGATATTCCTGGTTCCATGCCCCGAATCTGACTTGATTTTCTGGTAGTTCCCTGTCAATGTACTACTACAGCTGTTTTTGAAGGATCTTTAGCAAAATTTTACTAATCTGTAATATTAATGATAATATTCAATAACATATGCATTTTGTTGGATCCTCTTTCTTGGGACTAGGCACAAGTATGGATCTCTTCTAGCCAGTTGGTCGAGTAGCTGTTTTCCAAATTTCTTGGCACAAAGAATTTAGCACCTCCAGTGCTGCATTTGTTTGTTGAAACATCTCAATTGCTATTCCATCAATTCGTAGAGCCTTTTGCTACACCTATACCTTCAAGACAGCTTCCACTTCTTTCTGTACCATTGGTTCCTGATCATATGCAGCCTCTTGAAATGGTTGGTCATCCACAAATTCTTTTTGGTATAATGTCTCTGTGTATTCTTTTTATCTTTTTTGATGTTTCCTGCATTATTTAATATTTTCCCTTTATAATCATTCACTATTGTCACTTCAGGCTTGAATTTTTATTCAGTTCTTTAAGCTTGAGAAAAACAGAGCGTGTTCTTCCATTTTGATTTTCTATCTCCAGATCTTTGCACATGCCATTCCCCCTTGAAATATTCTGTTTAGTTCTTTAACTTCATCTTGTCTTTCTTTTGCTTTACCTGCTTGACATTCAAGGGCAAGTTTCAGAGTTTCTTTTGACATATAATTTGATCTTTTATTTTTTATCCTTGTCTTTTTAATAATCTGTTGCATTCCTCATGAACAATGCCTTTGAGGTATCTGGTCTTTGATCATTAGTGTCAAATCAATCAAATCTGTTCTTGAGATGGTTGCTGAACTCAGGTGGGATACATTCATGGCAAAACCTTGACTCTCATACACTTGTTATAATTTTCTTCAGGTTCAGTTTGTACCTGCATATGAGCAGCTGGTGTTCTGATCCATAATCAGAATGTGGTCTTGTTCTAACTTTTGATATTGATCTTGTCCTTTGGCTATTTCTACAAAAGTAGTCAATTTGGTGCCTGTATGCTCCATCTGGTGAGTGCCACGTGTATGGTCACCATTTATGTTGGTGAAAAAATGTATTTGCAATGGAAATTCATTGTTGTTGTTGTTAGGTGCTATCGAGTCACTATCTGACTCATAGCAACCCTCATAGGGTTTTCAATGGCTGACTGTTTCGGGATTGCTTTGGGAGTGGATTGCCAGGCCCTTCTCCCATTTTTGCGGTGCTGGGAATTGAACTCGGGGCCTCAGAGACTACAGCACAGTGCTCTACCAACTGAGCCAAATCCCAGCCCACTGAAAATTCATTAGTCTGACAAAATTCTATCATGAGATCTTCAGCATCATTTCTGTCACCAAGGCCATATTTTCTAACTACTGAGTTTTCTTTTTTGTTTCCAACTTTTGCATTCCAGTCACCAGGAAGTATCAGTGTATCCTAACTGCATTTTCTATTCTAGATTTCAGAAGCTGGTAAAAATATTCCCTTTTTCATTTGTGGCCTTAGTGGTGAGTGCATAAATTTGAATATTAGTCATATTAATAATACTGGCTTTTCTTGTAGGTGTATAGATACTATTCTATCACTGACAGGATTATACTTCAGGACAGATCTTCAGATGCTTTTTTTTGATGATGAGATGCAATCCTATTTCTCTTGAAGTTGTCATTCCTGGCATAGTACACCATTTAATTATGTGATTCAAAATGGCCAATACCAGTCCATTTTAGCTTACTGATGCCTGGAAAGTCAGTGTTTATGTGCTTCATTTCTCTTTTGATGATAATTTTCCTAGATATATTTTATGTATATTCCACATTCAAATTATTAGTGATGATTACAGTTGTTTCTTCTCATTTTGAGTCATGCCACATCAGCTTGTAGAGATCCCTGGGGCTTTATTCCATTCTCATCATTAAAATCAACTCCACTTTGAGGAGGCAACTCTTCCCCAGTAGTCTTTTGAGTGCCTTCCTACCTGTGGGGCTCATTTTCTGGCACTACATCTGCCAGTGTTCCTCTGCTATTCATAGTGTTTTCAATGCTTGTTTCTCAAATAGACTGCCAGATCCTTCTCCCTAACCTGTTTTAGTCTAGAAGCTCAGCTGAAACCTACTCTCCATAGGTGGTCCTGCTGGTATGTATAATACCAGTGGCATAGCTTTGAGAATCACTGCAACACACAAGCCCCCACAGTATGGCAAACTGATAGACAATTGGGGATACTTACATTAGTATTGCTAATCTATCTCCTTACCAATTAAACTTTGTGCTAGATATCTTTTCCATTCCTTCATTTTCAATTTATTTGTGTGTTTAAATGTGAGGTGTATATGCTATTAACAGTATATTGCTGAGTCATATTTATTTTATATCCATTCTTCTACTATATGACTCTTGATTCAAGATATTTAATCATTCAAAATGAATATATTTACAGATAGGATAAAATTTATCTTCATCATTTTATTTGTTTTCTATATATTTTATGTTATTTTGACTTTATCCATCCATTCCTGTCTTTTATATTTTTAAAATAAATATTTTAAGCATACTTTTAAAATTCTCAAAAAGCTGTATATATGTAGATATATAAAAATGATCAACCATACTTATCTAAGAAGAGAAATATAAGCAAAGTTGACAGAAGAAGAGAGGGGATTGGGGGTGAAAATGGAGTGTGGGGAAGAGAGAATGGAAGGAGACATAAAGTAGAGGGAAATGGGGGAGAAGGGAATCTCAACATATAAGATACAGCTCTATAAATACATGGGAAATATGATTCTGTAAAATATAGAAGCTGATAAATGTGTAAGCAAAAATGATGCAATAGTTGCATAATGGAGATAGCAAAAGTCTTAGTACTCTGCACCCCACCAACATTTATACATGAAAACAAAATAAAATAAAATTCTCTGGTTTATCTCATGGTATTCCTTATAAAGCCACCAAACATTTTATAATTATTGATTTATGGAGTTTTATATAAAACTGATTGCACAAGAAATAAGTAGCAAACAAAACTACATTTATCCTATCCTTCTTAATGCCAGTGTGCATGTCTTTCCACAAACACGCATCCCTTTTTATACCCAGGAACACATCAGACCTTTCTGGTCTACCCTATCACTGTGTAGTTTCTAGTTTCCTCTTTAGTTCCCAGCCAGGCTCTTGTTTTCCACAACTGCCATCCTAGCCTTCAGCAACTAAGAAAGTGGCCACAGTTTTCCATTGTTTCTTTCAAAAAGTGGGGATAGACTTTTTTATTTGTTCTACCTGAGCTAAACTCTGAGCAGAATCAAATACTTACCACACTCAGATTTCCCAGGGAGTTGGAAATTTGGACAGAACAGAGACTATGCTCTGGGGATAGCATTTTTAACAGAGCTCCAAGAGTGGTCTGTCACATTTTTGTCTTGTCTACAATGTTTTTGGCCTTTATACCAAATGTGAGTCGCTGAGCTGGGGTGAGTGTGTGTGTGTGTGTGCGTGTGTGTGTGTGTGTGTGTGTGCACATGCGCATGCGCGTGGTGGGTTGATTAGGAATAGCACAAAGTTAAAATATCACAGATCCTGCTGTCACACTGCAGTTCAGTATTTTCTCTTGTGTAGACGATCTTCACATACTTTTGTAGACTTGCTTAATGTCCAGAGATCAGAAATGGGTTATTTTAGTTGTTTGGGTTTTTTCCGCTTTAATTGTTTTGAATTTTTGTTGCTTTAGGGAAAACTGAGTTAATCACAATCCTCACTCTGCCATTCCACAACTTTTCTCCTGTGTAAACTTCAGGTTCCAGGTCTGTCCTCATTAGCACAGGTATCTATAAAATCCCTAGGCTCACGATTATTTTTATTTTTTTCTCTTTTTAATTTCCCCCAGGGAAAAATAATGCATATATATAAGGTTTGATAGCATTATATAAAAGCACCCTCAAAAAGAAACAATATTTTGTCTGATTTTTTCTAAGAATTGCTTTCATAGAAAACCCTATTGATAAATTATGTATTTATTCATCCCCATTCTGAAGATTGTAGATTTAATAAAACAAAATTTTTACAAAGTAAAGAAGGAATCAATAAATTAAAGAAAGTTGGCAGGCAATCGTCACAGAGGATTTGAGAAATTAAATTGCAAATAACAACCCACGACAAGAGTCTGTTTTGCCATTTTCCCATGTAAAGAGGCAGCCCCTTCCCCCCTTTGCCATCTCCTCCATGTTCAGGGATCTCTACCAATCTGTGAAAGAACAGCAGTGTTTCCCTCTCCCAAGACCTGTGGTTGTATGATTGCAACATGGTGACATAAAAGTCAGTTATTCATTCATCCATTCAACAGATATTTATTGAGCAAAGAGCATGACCCTGTTTCAACCATGTGTGATTATCTGGATGCTTTCTATCTAGGGCTTGTTAACTCTATGGTGGCTGTTTTCTTCTTGTTGTTGTTATGTGTCTTCGAGTTGTGTCCAACTCATAGTGACCCTCATAGGGTTTTCAATGGCTGATTGTTTCAGGATTGCTTTGGGAGTGGGTTGCCACATTGTTCTCCCGGTTTTGCAGTTCTGGGAATCGAACTCAGGACCTTAGGGACTGCAGAGCGGTGCTCTACCAACTGAGCTAAATCCCAGCCCACGGTGACTGCTTGTTGTTGTTAGGTGCCATTGAGTCGTGTCTGACTCATAGCGACCCTTACAGGGTTTTTAATGGCTGATTGTTTCGGGATTGCCTTGGGAATGGGTTGCCACATCCTTTCTCCCATTTTTGTGGTGCTGGGAATCGAACTCGGGACCTCAGAGACTGCAGAGCGGCACTCTACCAACTGAGCTAAATTTCAGCCCCCTGGTGGCTGCCAGAGATGATAAACAACTCTCCTGTGTGTGCCCCACCTCCCTCCTGCAAACCAACCAATCCAGAGCCCACAGTCAACCACTGCCAGTATTGGGCTCTCAGCTACCTTCCCTGCTTACCCCAGGGCCCAGGACCAGGCAACTGGGACAGCCCCTAAGCAGAGCACCCACTGAGATGATTTAAACTGGTCAACGCGTAGTCTGTGCACCTGTTCCTTCATGTAGAAACCACAATAAAAAGCATATCCACAGGCTCCCCCTCTTGTACCCCAACAGGCCTCAGGACCTCCACATGTAGCCCCTGTTGCATAGAAGCCTCTTTTTCTTAACAGTGATAAATAGCAAAATTGTCTTTTCAACCGGAGCCATCTCTGGACCCACCTGCCTTGCCACAGCCAAGTAAGAATATAATTATGTTTTAATGTAAAGCCTAACACTCCAGGGAATTTATTACCCTGATTTCCCAAGTTCAGTGTCATTGAGACAGGTGGGATGAAAAGTAGTGTATAACCCATCTGCAGCTGCAAAGTCTGTACAACTGTACTGGCTCATGTTGTGAAAAACCTCCTCACCACAGCCTTTTCCTGGCTTGCCCATTCTGTAGTTCCAGGATAGAAATGGTATTTATCACACTGTGGCAGGTCCATGTTTCCTCCCAGAACATACAGCAATCTCCTCTCAACTCCCACACTATGTTAAATTACAGACTGTCAAACAAACAGCCTGGGTTACACTTTCCTGCAGAAAGACAGGAAAACTTGAAAGAAAATGCAGGCAACAACCACAGGAAAAGATCCATGTCCTTAGGAGGGCAAAGCAGCAGAAATTTTTGAAAGAAAAACAAGTTTTTAGGTGAAATTAGCATGCATGGAAGCAATGGCTTATATTTTACCAAACTTATTTAACATTCTACCACAAATGCATTTAATGTTACTCTTAAATGTATAACCACCTGATGCTGGATGCCTTGGCTTGTGCCTGCTATTACAGCTATTCACAGGAGGATGGAAAGTTTAAGGCCAGAGGCAGCCTGCACAAATGAGCAAGACACTGTGTCAAAGTTGTCGTTGTTGTTAGGTGCCATGGAGTCATGTCCTACGCATAGCAACCCTATGCACAGCAGAACAAAACACTCCCAGACACTGTGCCAGGCCCTGCACTATATCAGTGCTTCTCTGTTATTCATAGAGTTTTCAATGGCTGATTGATTCCAGATTGCTTTGAGAGTGGGCTGCCATGTCCTTCTCCCACGCTCTGGTCTTTTCCCATAAAAGGAAGCACTGGGGCTCACTGACATTCAGGTGCACCCCAGGTCCATCAGAACTTCAGGTCTGCTGCCTGAGTGTTTGCTGTTGTCTTCTCAGTGTCTGGCCCCAGCTACCTGCTCATCTTTCAGTGACAGAAAGATGCAGAATTTCATAAAATGTGTTCTTCCTATTCACAGTAAAGAATTGGCTATTTCTGATCAAAATTGAAATAACTGAATTATTCTCAAAAGAAGTAGAAGGGCCCAAGGAATGCTCAAAAGATCTTTTCTTGCCTTGGGTTGGTGGTGTAAAGTCACATGAGTATATAAATAAGTAAATAAGCAAATAAATAAAAACTTGGCAGCACTGAATTATAACCCATCCATCTACCAATTTGCTGGCAATAAAGTAAATACCAACAAGATAAAATACTCTGTTTAATGTTAAAAATTTCATCAAAGCCCCCCCCCAAATTTTAAGCTGTCCCACATCTTTGGAGAAAGTCAGAAATATGTATGCCTAAAAATATGGAAGAGACCATGAAACATTCCTGAATTAGACTAATAAAAAGTATCATGTACTAAATGTTAGTTTTAAAAAACACTTTTACTCTTCAAAGCACTTTAACTGTGCTAACTCATTTAAGGAGAAAAGCCAGTGTCAGCTGAAATTTCAAGCCATGTCTGCCATGTTCTAGTTCTCCGAAGAATTCCTCAATAAGATGATGAGGCCAATTCAAGCACACTCGATATTTATTGAAGAGTCTGTTGTGTTGCAAAGCAGTGTCATATGAAGTCACAGCAATGTACCTACTTTTACATTTAATGGAAAAACCAGATTCACAACAGAAGTCATTTAAATCTGTCTCGACCTTATTCATACTCAACCAAAGAGGCATGTGCATTTCCAATTTAGTGAAAATATTTCACCGTTATTAAAATGGATGAGCCGAAGTGGGACAACACAAAGACATAAAATATTTTTTAGAAAATACAACTCAGTCTTCTGTTGATGGAAGGAATTTGAAACACAACAACTAGTTAACCTTTTCCCATGCCCCCACACAAAAGAGAGACCCCTACATCTTTGGATATTGCAATGATATAGCTACCAACTCGTACGCTTCTGGCATCTTCCTCCTACTGCCCACTAGGTGACATATATATACTCATATACATATATATATACACACATATATATGTATACACATAAACACACACATATATACACATACACATACATATGTATACACATATCCCCTTGACACACACACACACACACACACACACACACACACACGGTTATATGTGTATGTGTGTATGTCATACACCTAGTGAATTTGTCTTTTTTCTCTCTAGTCCTGGGGGGTTGAAGTACCAGCTCTTGCATATATTCTGCAGGCACTCCACTACTGAGCTGCATCCCTAGCCACGTTTTATTTATTTATTCTTTCTGGAAACTGCGTCTCACTAAGTTACAAAAGCTGCCTCTGGCCTCCAACTTCTGATCCTCCTGCCTCCACCTCTGGAGTTACTGTGATTATAGGCATGTGCCACTGTGCCCAGCTGAATTTGTCATTCTTTGTTGTTCTTGTTGTTGGGTGCTGTGGAGTCGTGTCTGTCTCATAGCGACCCTCATGCAGTTTTCAATGGCTAATTGTTTCAGGATTGCTTTGGGAGTGGATTGTCACATCCTTCTCCCATTTTTGTGGTGCTGGAGATCAAATCTGGGTCCTCAGAGAGTACAGCAGAGCACTCTACCAACTTATTTCTTAAAAAAAAATTATATTCCGTGGGATATATGAATTCTTATCTATGTGTTGTTGTTGTTGTTGTTGTTAGGTGCCATCGAGTCGGTATCCGACTCATAGCGACCCTCTGTACAACAGGGGAAACACTATTGTCAGTGCTTCTCTGCTGTTCATAGGGTTTTCAATGGCAGATTGATTTTTGGGAGGGGATTGCCAGGTCCTTCTCCCAAGCCTACAGCTTCTGGTGTTCCCAGGAGGTCTCCCATCCAGGTACTAACCAGGCCCGACCCTGCTTAGCTTCCAAGATCTGACGGGATCGGACGCCACAGGGCTACAGCTGCAGGCTATCTATGTGTTAGTAATCATATATTTATATTTTCTCTTACAAATTTAGACATTTCATGCACTTATCACTCCAAACATTAGTAAAAAACATAAAAATTAATTGCATCAAATTGGTAAAGTTACTAAACTGAATGGCAGTATCCCTCACCAACTGTGTGATCATCAACAAGCTCCTAAAACTCTCTGTGCTTCAATGTCTTGACTTGTAAAGTGAGGAAAATGTCTCATGGGATTTTGTGAGGACTGATTGAGTCAACCATTCCAAATCATACACTTTGAATAGTATTATATACAGGCACCGAGAAAATGTAATTCCAACCTAGTATAAACAGCTCCAGGAAGTGTGAAATCTTTAATTGCACACAAGTAACTTTCTTTTAAGAAATAAGTGGCAAAAATATTCATCGAAAAAAGTGAGCTTAACTGAGAAGACTCAGTAAAAAGGCAAACAAAGACGAGAGTTAAGAGATAAATAACAAGGTAACCTGAAGGTACAGTACAAATTCTGACTAGGATATAAAACGATTAACACATTACAATATGTACCCTACCCATTCTTTTCTTTGTGGTACTGGGAACTTGAACCCAGGACGTTGAGCATAATTTGCAAGCACTCTTATCACTAAGCTGCACCCTCAACCCATTATTAAAATCTTTATCTTGAGACAGAGTCTCATTAATTTACACAGGCTGCCTCTGGCCCCCAACTTATGATCCTCCTGCCTCTGCTTACTGTGTCAGTCCGTGTCAGTGGGATTACAGGCTGCACAGTACACCATGCCAAGCACAATATTTTCTTTATAATAGCTCAAAATAACCTTTTGCTGATTTTGGAAGATTGGCAACAACCAAAAAAAAAAGTTTAGATGATTTTTACAGACAAATACAGAGACAATAGCTATGATAAGAATTAGTTTTCAGATCCCAAAACATAATGAAACAAAATGACCACAAACCCCCATGAGAAAATGCTTAGGCTAATGCTCAGTTTACAGAACTTCCTTAGGGAAAATTCTCCATTTATGATAAAGGTAGCAAACACATGCTAAATTATACCTCCATGCCCTGTAGACTCAGAGGAAAAGTAGTCTGAATCTACTGAAACAATTGCTATGGTTAAAACAGTTTTTTTATATTGGAGTTCCTAAACCATGCACAATTAGAACATAAAACTCTGTATTCTCACTATTAAAATTAAAACAGCCAGGAGTAATGCCACACACCTGTAATCCAAGGGACTCCAGAGATGGAGTTAAGAGAATCTAGACTTCCAGGCTATAGGCAGCCTGTGCACTTTAGTGAGACCCTGCTTAGAGATAAAATAATAGAACAGGGCCTAGGGGTGTAGCTCAGTGGTGGAGCACCTGCAAAGCATGTGTGAGGACCTAGGCTCAGCCCCCAGTTCAGCCACACAAAAAAATAAAATTATAAAAATTATGGCAACTGAAGTTAAAGGGTACATGTTAAGTGGGAACTACAGGATACCCAGCGGCTCCCTCCTGTTTTGGAATGCCTTTTGTCTTAGGGATTTGTTTCTAGTTTCTGGAGTAGGTGTGTAGTACAATGAAGAAAAGGCCTGGTTTATGTATTCAGAACTTACACATCAAGGAATATCTTACTATATATATGTGTGTGTATGTATGTATGTATATATATATATATACATATGTATATGTATATATGTACATGTATATATACATATATATACACACACAAACACCCCTACATGCATATGTATATGTGTGTGTGTGTTTTGTGTGTGTATAATATATATTAAAACCTGCAGCCATACCACTGTGATGTCCGATCCCATCAGATCTCAGAAGCTATGCAGGGTCGGGCCTGATTAGTACTTGGATGGGAGACCGTCTGGGAACACCAGGTGCTATAGGCTTGGGAGAAAGACCTGGAAACCCACTCCCAAAAAACAACCAGCCATTGAACACCCTATGAATAGGAGAGAAGCACAAGAGTGTTTCATCAATTGTACATAGGGTCACTATGAGTTGGACATTGACTCCATGGCACCTAGCAACAACAACAACAGGCTATATGTGAATCAGTCCCTGGTCAACAAGCACCCAAGTCATATTGGAGAGGAGTCCAGAAATGACAATCTGCTAATTCAGAAAATCCTCACTCACTCACTTCTAATATTCTTACAAATAAGCATGTGACATTCAAGATTTGGTAAAACAATGAATTCTAATAAAAATAATTAGTTAAAGCACTAACTGGAAATTGATTCTCTATAAGAGACAAACTATGGAACTAAAGAATGAAAATGAAAATCACTTGAAAATTAGCCTAAATAACCACTTACAAAGTTGTGAGAAAATGTCATGGTGCCTCTTTTATACACCAACTTAATTTTTCAGTTATGGACAAGCACCTAATTAACAATATGAGCTACATATAGCGTGCATTTAGGTAATGCATCTACATAAATCTTAGCATAATCATCTTAAAATCTCAAGAGAAATCTAGTTCACATGTTCCAACAAATCAGCAATATGGCAAAACAGGTGGTTGACACACAATTTGATTTACTGAGACAAGCTGTAGGAAGGATTAAATATGCATAGCATTACCCACTGTAAGATTGAAAAAAGTTTTATTTATCCATCGATCCATGCTTGCATGCATTCAAACACCCATCTACCTGTTACTGTGTTTTTTTTAAGGCCAGAATAATCAATTTTACTACATAAAAAGGAAGATTGGATGCAATTGCTAAGGAAAGAAGTATCTCTCACAAGATCTGTGTAAGGGAAACCTTAAACAACCATCAGGTGGATGTAGAGACATAGCATGAAGAACAGTGACCATTAATCTCCATTAGCACTCCACACAGCTCATGTCTACAGGAGAGAGGGTCAGTGTAGAGGGTTTGGTGGCTTCCTTGATATCCCTTGGTTACTGGGAGAAGAGGAATGTTCCAGACCAGAAAATTTCACCCCAGAGCTTGTGCTTAGAAACCAGCTACTGCTTTCTATATAGAAACATGTTTTTCATAAAATCTTTGAAATTCTTTTCTGTTCTAAATTCTTCTTTCAAGGAAAACAACGCTTCCCCTCAAGAAAATCTCTCTACCTTCTCTAGCTCGTGGTGGTTTTTCTCTTCCCTGAACTTCTCCAAAATGCATCATCATTCTGGAATCAGTCACATCCTATAACATGGCACATCTGGAAACAGATCTTAGAGCTATGGCTGTATATGGCATGGACTTTGCTTCTCTTGTCTTTTAAAATTTGTTTAAGAAACTGTTAGAGTGTTCCTTCCCTGAATGTTACTAATGTATTTGTTCCACCAGGGACCGCAGTGGTACTGAAGGGTAAGGGCAATAGCTATGTTGTCAAATCATTCAGAGCTTCCAGTCCAGACAACATGGTGATGGACTTCTCTCCCTGATGCTTCCCACAAGCACAGCTATAGATCTGGAGGAAAATGGAAGGTGAGGAGATGAAGGTGGGGGCAGGTGGAAAGAGGGGAGGAGACATGCAGGGATCCAGGCCTGGAAGAGCAGCATGCCAGTAGGGCTTCCTCCCTCTACCCCACAGGGGAAAGACTCCCAGGCCCAGAATCCCTCCCACTGGGCTTGTGTCAGCTCCAGACAGAGACAGAGCCAGGCAAGCTGGAAACAACCATTGCTAAACCCATGGATCTCATGGATCCAAAATCCATGAAAGTAAATGACTACAGGGTGCTCTTTCTCCCTGGTCTGAGCCTCATTTCCTAAGGAACCAAGGGACAGCAGCAGAGGCAATGCCATAAAAACACCCAGCCCTGGAAGACACCCAGCCTCAAGGTCCTAAATCTCCCCTCCCTCACTGATGGATACTACATTCTGGCAAAGCACCCAGACACACACACACACACACACACA
>VMDO01008016.1:0-32921 GCA_007922755.1 Pedetes capensis
TGTTTCCTTGTTCTATTCGAACAACTGCCTCCTGGTTCATGTACAGATTTCTCATGAGCACAATTAGGTGTTCTGGTATTCCCATTTTCCGAAGTGTTATCCATAATTTGTTATGATCCACACAATCAAATGCTTTTGCATAGTCAATAAAACATAGACAGACATCTTTTTGATATTCTCTGCTTTCAGCTAATATCCACCTGACATCAGCAATGATGTCCCTAGTTCCCCGCCCCCTTCTGAATCCCGCTTGATTTTCCGGTAATTCCCCATCTATATACTGCTGCAGTTGCTTCTGAATGATCTTTAGTAGAATTTTGCTGGTGTGCGATATTAATGATATTGTCCGATAGTTTGCACATTCAGTTGGATCCCCTTTTTTGGGAGTAGGCACAAATATGGATCTCTTCCAGTCAGTTGGCCAAGTAGCTGTTTTCCAAATCTGTGGGCATAAACATGTTAACACCTCCAGTGCTGCATCTGTTTGTTGAAACATCTCTATTGGTATCCCATCAATTCCTGGAGACTTGTGTTTCGCCAGTTCTTTCAAGGCAGCTTCCACTTCGTCCTTCAACACCATTGGTTCCTCTTTGTATGCAATCTCTTGGAATGGTTGGTCATCTACCAATTCTTTCTTGTATAATGACTCTGTGTATTCTTCCCATCTTCTTTTTTTGTGTGTGTGTGGTACTAGGGACGGAACCCAGGGCCTCACGCCTGCATGCTTTGCAAGTGCTGGACTACTGAGCTGCGCCCCTAATCTTTTTTTTTTTTTTTTAATTTTTTGAGACAGGGTCTCGCTAAATTACGCAGACTACCTCTAGTCTCGAACTTGTGATCCTCCTGCCTCCGCCTCCCCAGCTGCTGGGATTACAGGTGTGCGCCACCGCGCCCGGCCATCTTCTTTTGATGTTTCCTGCATCATTTAATATTTTCCCTGTAGAATCTTTCACTACTGCCACTGGAGGCTTGAACTTTTTCTTCACTTCCTTAAGCTTGAGAAACACAGAGCATGTTCTTCCCTTTTGGTTTTCTGCCTCCAGCTCCTTGCACATGTTATTATTTGTTTTTGTCCTCTCGAGCTGCCTTCTGAAATCTTCTGTTTAGTTCCTTAACTTCATGATGTCTTCCTTTTGCTTTAGCTGCTCCACGTTCAAGGGCAAGGTCCAGTGTCTCTTTTGACATGTAATTTGGTCTTTTTTTCTTGTCTTTTTAAGAACTTTTTGCTTCCTTCTTGAATGATATCTTTTATGTCATGCTACAACTCTTCTGGTCTCCTATCATTTGTGTCTAATGCATTAAACCTATTTTTGAGGTGGTCTCTGAACTCAGGTGGGATATACTCAAGGTCATACCGTGGCTCTTGTATACTTGTTCTAATTTTCTTCAGCTTCAGTTTGAACTTGCATATGAGAAGTTGATGGTCTGATCCACAGTCAGTGCCTGGTCTTGTTTTGACATTTTGTACAGAGCTTTTCCATTGTCTCTTTCCACATATGTAGTCAATTTGATTCCTCTATGTTCCGTCTGGGGCTGGGATTTAGCTCAGTGGATAGAGCACTGCGCTGCAGTCTCTGAGGTCCTGAGTTCAATTCCCAGCACCGCAAAAATGGGAGAAGGGCCTGGCAATCCACTCCCAAGGCAATCCCAAAGCACTCAGCCATTGAAAACCCTATGAGGGTCGCTATGAGTCGGATACTGACTCGACAGCACCTAACAACAACAACAACAATGTTCTGTCTGGTGAAGTCCATGTGTATAGTCTCCGTTTATGATGTTGAAAAAATGTATTTGCAATGAAAAGGTCATTGGTCTGACAAAATTCTATCATATGATCTCCAGCTTCATTTCTGTCACCAAGACCATATTTTCCAACTACTGAGCCTTCTTCTTTGTTTCCAATCTTTGCATTCCAGTCATCAGTGATTATCAGTATGTCTTGATTGCATGTTTGATCTATTTCAGATTGCAGAAGCTGACAGAAGTCTTCTCTTTTTTCATTTGTGGCCTTAGTGGTAGGTGCATAAATTTGAGTAATAGTCATATTAACTGGCCTTCCTTGTAGGCGTATGGATATTATTCTATCACTGACAACATTGTATTTCATGACAGATCTTGAAATGTCTTTTTTGATGATGAATGCACCCCCATTTCTCTTTATCATTCCCAGCATAGTAGACCATATAATTGTTTGACTCAAAATGGCCTATGCCGGTCCATTTTAGCTCACTGATGCCTAGAATGTCAATGTTTATGTGCTCCATTTCTCTTTTAACGATTTTTAATTTTCCTAGATTCATACTACGTACATTCCATGTTCCAATTATTAATGGATGTTTACAGTTGTTTCTCCTCATTTTGAGTGGTGCCACATCAGCAACTTGAGCACCCTGGGGCTTTACTCCATTTCTGTCATCATGGTAGACTCTACTTGGAGGAGGCAACTCTTCCCCAGTAGTCTTTTAAGTGCCTTCCAACCTGGGGGCCTCATTGTCCGGCACTATATCTGACAGTGTCTCTTTGCTATCCATAAGGTTTTCAATGGCTAGTTGTTTCGGGAGTGGCTTGCCAGGTCCTACTCCCTAATCTGTCTTAGTCTGGAAGCTCAGCTGAAAACCTGTCCACCATGGGTAACCTTGCTCATGTCCAAGGTTACAGTGGCAGAGCTCTGAGCCTCATCGCAACATGCAAGTCCCCACAATGCGGCAAACTGACAGACGTGTGGGGGCTCTGATGGTAAAATAATTAATACAAGGATGCATATATACCATAAGAAAAAGAGGAGAATAGAATGAGGGAAGAGAGTAAAACAAGAAAGGTAGAAAATAGAATAAAAAAAAGAAAATAAAAAAACTCACGCATACACGCTCTCACCCACATATAAAATCGCTTATAGTCAGGTGCAGTGGTATACACCTGCAATCCCAGTGGCTTGGGGGGGGGGGAGGCAGGAGGATCGCAAGCCCAAGATCGCAGGCAGCCTGTGCAACCCAGCGAGACCCTGTCTTAAAAAGTAAAAAAATATGGGATGGGGGCACAGTGTGGTGGTCCAGCACCTACAAAGCGAATAGGCGCAAGACCCTGGTTTCAAACCCCCGTACAAAACAACAAAAACAAACAAACAAACAAACACCCCAAGAAACAAAAAACAAAATCAAAACAAAAACAAAAACATGCATACACGCTCATACACACATATAAAAACACTTTTAGTCAGGTGCGGTGGTGCATGCCTGCAATCCCAGCGGCATGGGGGGCGGAGGCAAGAGGACCACAAGCCCGAGATCAGAGGCAGTTTGTGCAACCCAGCAAGCCCCTGTTTCAAAAAGTAAAAAAATATGGGCTGGGGGCGCAGTGCGGCAGTCCAGCGCCTACAAAGCAAGCAGGTGCAAGACCCTGGATTCAAATCCCCATACAAAAAGAAAAAGAAAAGAAAAGGAAAAAAAAAAACAAAAAAAAAACCTTGTATGTTCTTGCATATGGAATCTGCACTGTGGGCACCCAGTTCCACCAGGTGAAGTTGATACTGCAGGAAGCAGTGCTCCCTCCAGAACTCAGGATGGCAATGTTTTCACAATCTGCAGGAGCAGTCTGTCTTAGTCTATAGAGATTTTGCCGATCCTGGTTCCACGAAATATTCTGTGTCTACTGTATTGTTTGAGAAGCAGTGGAGCCTGTGGGGTCTTCCCTGGGGTTCTCCCTGTCCCCACGTAGTTCGGGCACCAATTCCCCAGATCAGAGATTTCCAGCCTAAAGCCTATAGCGTGGAGGGAATATGGCTGCTATTGTGGTGGTTTTTTTTTTTTTTTTTTATTGTAGGGCTTTCTGCCCACTTGGGAGACCACTTGGGAGGACCAAATCCTCTTGTGGGCGGGATGATATTCAACCCCCCCGGAGAGAGTCTGTAGTAGGTCTGCCATGCACGGCAATTGCGCTCAAAACTGTTCTTATTGTGTCTAATTGTCCCGCAAGACTCTGCCAAAAAGGAGCACTCTGTCCGCGTGGGGCTCAGCTGCCTCCGCAGACCTCACCTTTCTCCACAGTGCAGTGGGATGACTTAGGTTCCCTTCTGGTGTGTCTGGGATCCAGGCATATGTGTGCCCATATGTCTGTGGAGATTGCATCTGCATGACTGTCCTGCCACAACAGGAGGGAGGGAGTTGCGTTTCAGCTCTGGATGTGTACCGCTGGCACTGGTTTCCCAGTTCCCTCCGCGATTACTCCCCATACCCTCGAGTATCTACTCTTGTGGATCTGATCCCTATTTTCTTGCATGAGGGACCTACAACAGCCCAGCGTCTCAGGCTGCGGGACGTATGTCGCTAAAGATAGCGATTCTGTGTGCCACCTCAAACTGACTCACCCGAACCTTGTAATTTGTGTCCTGTGGGCAGGGTGACAGTGTGATGTCAAGGTTGCATTCCGTGTTGGGTCCGGTTCCCGTGGGTGTGTGGGTGAAGTCCCCTCCGAGTCTCCAGGATTCTATCCTGCCATCAGCGTGATGGCGAAATGGCAGAATGGCGGTCTGGCTACTGACCTCTGTGTAGCTCCTCCGAAGCCAAATGCTCGATTTCAGTGTCCATCCAGTTTCATCCTCTATCTCCCAATCTAAACTATCACTGTTTCTATCTATTCAATGTGAGTTCTAAACCCCTAACCGAGGTTTCCCTTTACTCTGGGACAGAAGGCGCGTGTTATCTGTCTGCCATCTTACCGGGTGTAGAAGGTACATTATTTAAAGTAGGTGAATGTGCATAAGTCATACACAAATGCTACATCATTGAAACAAGGGACTTGAGCATCCTTGGGTTCTAGTACCTTTGGGATCTTGGAACAAATCCCCCCCAGATACAGAGGGATAACCATACATCTTCCTCTCTGCGCCATCTCCATGGCCCAGACCAATGCCTGGCAGTTGATAAATCTTTATTGGACAAACGCAAGGGGGAATGCTTGGAATTCACAAAAGCTTTCAAATGCAAGCTCTGGGTAACTTCAAGGTGGTGTCTGTTTCTCCAGCTAATCATTTATCCACTAAATGGTAAAGCACTATAAAACAATTTCTATTTTTAAAATCAGTCCTTAAATGAATCAACTTAAGCCTCCTTGTGGTGTTATCAGGAGGCCCAATGGCAGCACTTGGCAGAGACAGAAACGTTCTTCAAAGAGCCAGGGCGCAGGGATTGGCAGAGTGGTGGGGTATTTTGTTCTGTGTTTCTAAAGACTCGCTTGAAGGACAGAGCGCTCTCAAACGCTTTTGCCACCTCAAAGGCCATTGATGACAGCAAACACAGGATTTCCAAGGCCAAGAAGGCTAAGATGGGGCCACATGCAAAGCACCAGACAGGCCCATGGCTGGCTCATCTCAGCAGACAGGAAGTCAGTGGAGCAACTGGTCCCAGATCACTCAACCGCATCTCTTTTCATTCATGTCCCCTGACCTGTCAGTCCAGGCCTCGACATCATTCCACCATTCGGGGAACTTCAGAGCTGACCTACAACAGCCCATACCCCAGGACTCTGGCCTATGCCAGGCCACACCTCCAGAACACTAGCCAATCACGGTCCACACCCTTAGGATGCTGGTCTATAACAGCCCACACCTCCAGGACACTGGCCTATGCTAGCCCACAACCCCAGGATGCTGGCCTATGACAATGCCCCACACCTCCAGAGGAGAGCGGCATAAAAGCCCGAGGGAGCACCTGTCCCATGGACATTGTTTACATTCATAGCCCAACCCATTGCCACCTCTGCTCCTGGCTTTTTGGGTGCAACTCAGGAGCAGAAAGCCTTAGCTCTGAGTCACACCTCCCTTGTGCCAGCTCTCGGATGGACAGGGAGCCAGCTGGGCAGTTTCATCCCCTGGGCGCTGGTGATGTCATCACAGATCTGTCTGTCCCACAAGCTAGGGGACTGAGTCACTCCCAGGCAGATAAACCCTACTGCAGTTGGAGGCCTGTGTTTATTTTAGCCAGAAAAAAACAGTCCTGGCCAGATTAACTAATGTCTTCTCCAAGGGCTCCCTCCTCCTGGGCATGGCTCCGTGGACCTCCCAGGCCTAAACAAGGGACCAGCCTCTAAGAGCAGAGACCACGGCCAAGGCCTTCCCTCCCTCACTGGCATTGACCAAGCTGGCCCTGGGTGGGGTCTGCTATCCCTACCCACGAATTGGGGATCTCAGGGTGCAGTGGATGGAGCAAGTCCATGCAGTTGTTGATGTTGGCAGCCTCACACCTGCCCACTCCTTCCTGCTCAGTAGGTTGGCTGCCGAGTGTCACGGAGACAAGGACACAGTGTATAATGTCACCAGGGATAGCAAAGCTCGAGAAGGCGGAGGGCAGGCAGCTGTACAAATGAGGTGACATTCGAGTCGGCCCTGAAACAAATAGGGGTTCTAGGTAGAGAAGGGGGAAGGGCAGGGCCGACTGGCACAGCCAGGCTGGCCGGGCGGCTCAGGTTAGCAGGATGGGTTGCCCTGTCCCTCCGCCAAGCCTGCAGGGTTTCCACTCCAAGCACTGGCTAGGTTTCATTCACAAGCAGCTGGCTGCTGGCTGCAGCGCCAGGTCATGGAGGGGCCTGGCCAGCGCCTTTCCACTCGAAGGGTGGCAGTTCTGCAGAGTGTCTCATCCCAGGATGCCTTTACCACACACTCCCTGTAATACTGTCCCACAGCCCACGTCACGGAGGCCGGGCTGCCCTGGACAGCACCTGGAAGGGGCACACGTGCGGCCGGTCTCCCAGGACATCTCTCCCCTCCTTCCACACTCCCGGCACAGCTCTGCTTTTCTCCCCAGCGGCCCTGGCTCCACCGTTCTTGCTTCCAGGTGGCTAAACTCAGGGCCCAGCGCCTGGACCCAAGGCGGACAGTGTCCATTTCCTTCTGCTCCATCTGCTTCTCTGTCCACAGCCTAACAGCTAACCCAGCACTTACTACCCACTGAGCACTCCCCCTGTGAATCCCCCCAGAGGCCTTATGGAGGCCTCTCCACAACGGGGTTCTGTCATAACCCCAGTCCCACTCTGCAGATGGTGAAACCATGGAACATGGCAGTGAACTGACAGCCCATCCTGATCCCAGCTTTTCCCTCTCAGGGTGGTACATGTCCTGTTGCTGGCATCTCTTCCGCTGGGGGAGAACAAGGATAATTTTTACCCTCTCAAAGCACACCCCAAAGCTGCAGGGCCAGGCCAACAGAGATGCATTCAAGGGCCTCATTGGTGTGTCCTGGCAGTTACACAGACAGCAAAGATGGGGGTGATAAGCAAGGGCAACCCCAGCCCCACCCCAAAGTGGACCAAGCGCCCTTTCGAACAGCTTTGCTAGGCAGGTGACATCCAAAGGGGTGGGGGGACTCTGGTACCCAAGGAGTCATGACCCACCCCACCTGGGTGCAGTGTAGTGGCCCCAGTGTAGTGGCCCGGGTGAGCTTTGGGAGTGGCCTTCTCAGGTGGGTGTGACCCAGCCACTTCTCTCCTTTTTCAGAGGACCACTCAGCCAATGCCGGGGGAGTGCTCAGCAGGTATTAAGTGCTGGGTTAGCTATTAGGCTGTGGACAGAGAAGCAGATGGAGCAGAAGGAAATGCCCACTCATGGGGACACGGTGGGGAGCAGGCAGACTCCTGCCATCCCTCAGGGCCTGGGTCAGCTGCACCACAGCAGTCCAGTGTCCACCACTTGGGTCCAGGTTAGTTCTAAACGCTGGGCTGGGGAACATTTTTACCTACTGTAAATATCTTGAGGCCTAGGAAGGGGGTAGTGATCCGTTACAATAGTCTCCCCCCAACTTTTTTTGTGGTGTTCTCCAGGTGCTTCTAACACTGGCATTGGACCTCGGGCTACGAAGCGGTCCAAAGGCAGAGGGACCAGATCTGATGAGCTACAAGTGTCAAACACACAGACCAGGGTTCAGAGACCGAGTGTGGACACAATAGGTAAAATATCTCATTCATACCTTTTACAGAGCCCGTATGTTGAAAGGGTGGTATTTAGGACACACTGAGTTAAGTAAAAGATACACTGAAATGAACTTCACCTGTCTCTGTTTTTTTTTTCTAGAAGTGACTGGACGATCGACCTGTGGCTCCTCTTCTGTTTCTACCAGGCAGCATTGCTGCAGCACGGAGCTGGGCCCAGAAGTCCTTAGTTGTCAATAAATGTTAATCTTTATAAGACTTCAGTCCCGCAGAGGCCACTGAGATGTGCCACTGACCTGGAGAACTGGACCTATGAACTGTTTCCTCTTCTGCTCCCCCAGCATGTCCCTTTCCAGTGGGAACCCCGCACCCCACACCCCTCACCCCTGGTGCTTTTCAACGCTCAGCCAGGGCTGGCTCACTGAGCAGCAGCAGCAGCCCTGCACTGGGGTGCCAAGGGTTTCCCTCATCCTGACCTGAGAGGAAGCCCCTCCCTCGACCTCCACATGCTGTGGGGGGAACTGTGGCCCAGAGAAAAGGAAACCATAATGAGCGTGCCCACAGCTGCTGAGTGCCAGGTCCTCAGGAAGACGTGATTCACAGGTGGCTCTCCTCTTTAGTGGAGGTCTGGGCTCAGTCTCAGATTTTGAGCTTTTAACAGTGAGCCAACTATTTGCTGAGCCCCTACTATGTGCTAGGCACTACACTACATGCTTTGCACACGGTAGGCATTGGTTCCCTGTGGCTGGTCTAACAAATTGCTACAAACTTGGCTTAAAACATGAGTTTATCATCTTACAGTTCTGGAGATCAGGAGTTGGGAATGGGCTACGCAGGGCTGGAAGCAGGTGTCAGAAAGGGCTGTTTCTTTCAAGAGGCTCCGGGGGGAGTCAACTTCCTTGCCTTTTTCCAGCTTGTAGGGGACACCCGTATTCCTTGGCTAGGGCTCTTTCAACTATCTTCAAAGCCACCCTGTGGAGACTAACGCTGCATCTCTCTGGCTTCCTCTCCTGGTTCCCATGTCCATGTTTAAACACCCTTATGATTACATTGGGCCCACCTGGTAACCCAGGACACTCTCCCCATTTCAAGGCCAGCTGGTGAGCCACTGAATTCCATCTGCAACCTGGATTTCCCTCACCAAGTAGTGTAACACGTTCACTGGGTCCAGACATTAGGAGGCAGACATCTCTGCAGAGCCTTTACTCAACCTACTGCATAGCACGTCTCATGCCTTAGAGAATCCAGCACAGGCTCATCCCTGTTTGCACAGAAGAAACAGACTCAAGAGTTAAGCAACTTGCTAGTAACACAGGATAGAATCCAGGCCTTCTTCCTGCCCACAAGTGTGTGCCATGAGGCCAATCACCTTTTTAAAGGTACGGGTAATCATCAGGTTCAAAGCCCAGGTGCATTCTGTAGTTCCTTTATTTGGAATATAACAAGAAGCAGTAAATACAATTCTGTCCCTCTATTTCGAAAAGGGATTTTATCATCAAAGGGAGTCAAGTCAAGGGGAAGCCAGACTAGCTTTTGGGACACTCTGCTGGGATCCTGTGCTCAAACTGAGGCAAGCCTCAAGCACCACTTGCCAGAAGGAAACAAGGCTGTCTTCTCTCAGCATTCCTCAGAGCTGACCACAGAGACCTGGGCAAAGCAGGGTGTGTGCTGTCCAGAAAGCAAATATGGAAACGTTTCTCTTCCCCTGACCCAGGAGCCCATGAGGCAAGACCAGGCTGGTAGGCCAGTGAGGACTTTAAATTCTAAGTCAGCCCCGGTGCTCCTCCACGGTGTGGTGGTCAATGTCAAGACAGGCGGTACATTCCAAAGGGAACCTGGTCTCAGCATAGGATGTGCTATTTTCTGTCCAGAAGGAGCACAGAAGCAGCAACCTGGGCCCTCCAGGCCCTTTCTACCATGGGACCTGGCTGGCAGATCACTAGATATTTCTGGGAACGATCTAATTAAATATTAACCACTTATAAAACCTCATTCTTACGTCCCTCAATAAGTCACCATGAAGACAGGTGAATCTAGACACTGGACCTAAACTCCATCTTTGCTCAAAAAGGAACCTTGGAGTGTCTGAGTCCTACGAGATTCACCCAGTAGGAAGTTATTCACTGTAAGTGACCCTTTCAGACCCCGGAAAAACCTAATGAGTAAAACCAAACAAAATAACCCATGGTCTTGTTTACAAAACCACCACCAAAATGGGTGGTCTTCTCTGTCTTTGACATTCAAAAAGGTTGCCCTTGATTTATCATCATTTAAGAGTAAGATTTATGAACCTGGTTCTTTAAATCTCATTTCCTCTATCCAGCACCTGCTCAAAAGCACGAGAAATCGAAAAGTCAGTGAATGAACAAAGTTCCTGACAACACCCAGATTCTCTGTGCCAGCTGAGTGTTTCTCTCTGTGGTCTGCAAGTTCCTAGCACAATTAATTACGTATTAATGACTTTACATTGAACATCACGCTTGTTCTAATGATGGGCTATCCAGGCTAGACCAGATGCCCGTGATGACGAAGATCATAAGGATAAATTAATCATTTGCAGCCAGGTTGGTCCCTGCACTTGGCACGGGGTGGATCCTTTGCATCCCAAGGTTTTATTATCACTTTCCTGGTCTCCCAGGTTTTCTCTAATTTCAAAACAAAAGCTGTTGTAGATTGCATGTGCCAACGAGTTTTGAAAGCAACCGCACAAGTCATTGCTCTGCCTTCAGACAAGAGGGAAGGAACTTGGTCATGGCAGCCATGCAGGCAAATGTCACCAACCTGCTTCAGATAGAGGTGGGAGGAGTCCTCTGGCTTCCTTTATTTCTCAAGTAAAAAATTTCAGCCATTTCAGTCCTGCTTCACTTATTTTGGTGAGTAAACAAGGAAGGCCCCCCCCATCCCCCAGGCAAAAGACCAGCATAGAGCTAGAAAAAATGAAAAAGGAAGAGAAAAACTAGACTTACAGCAATGCCTCCACCCTGGGTCCTTAGCACCAACCCAGGCACAAATACAGCCGGCGCCATTATTTAATTTCCCAAACCACCTTCCCAGGACAGGCCCTCATCTGAGAGAGAAGCGGGCCCGTGGGAGCGCAGGAAGACAGCCTGGGAAGTTTCCGTCTGTCGGGCGCCAGTGTTTAACGAGGGGGCGGCAGCCTATTTATACATGGGCCCCTGCGCAGGCAAACAAGTCTGGCGACATAGGTGAAACTTTTCACCCAGCAGATAATGAGATACCGTGCGCCCATAGAAACGGCTCAGGAGCAAAAAGCAGCAAGGAGTTTCCTTCAAGGAAATGCCCAAGGTGGAAGCGTCTGTTTTCCGAGAGGGGGAGAAGGGGACCAGGGACTGGGGCGCCGGTAGGGCACCGGAACCAGCCCAGCGCGCTGGCCCGCAGGCACCTGGGCCCCCGGCCAACTGGATCCCCGGCCACCTGGATCTCCAGCTACCTGGATCACCGGCCACCTGGATCTCCAACTACCTAGATCCGCGGCCGCCTAGATCCCCGGCCATCTAGATCCCTGGCCACCTGGATCCCCGGCCACCTGGATCTCCAGCTACCTGGATCCGCGGCCGCCTAGATCCCGGGCCGCCTAGATCCCCGGCTACCTAGATCCCCGGCCACCTGGATCTCCAGCTACATGGATCCTCGGTCACCTAGATCCTCGGTCGGCTGGATCCCGGCCACCTGGATCCCTGGTACACCTTGACCTCTGGTCACTCGGGCTCCATCTCCGCTCCCGGGCCCCTGCGTCCCGGGCCACCTTGATCCACGGCCCCCTGGATCCCGGCCTCCCCGGTCCCATCGCGCCGCGGCTTCCGGTTCACCTGCGCCGGCCCCGGGCCGCGGAGCTCGGCACCGGCGGCGGCCAAGGCCGGGTCCCCCGGGTCCCCTGGGTCCCCTCGGCCCACCCCGGCCCCGCGACCCCGTCCGCGCGCTCGCCTGCGTCTTGTCGAACTGCTCGCGCTCGGCCTCCAGGCTGTGGCCCGGCCTGCGGCTCAGCACCCGCGCCGGCACGTTCTTGATGCTGTTCATGTTGCGCCGCCGACACCCTGGCTCGCGACTCAGGCGTCACCCCGGCCCCGGCACAGCGGCCGCCGCACCGCCCGCCGCTCCACCCAGCCCGCGCCCGGGGCGGGGCCAGGCTGCGCCCGAAGGCCCGCCCCACGCCCGAAGCCCCCGCCCCGCGTCCTAAGCCCCGCCCCACGGCACCAAGCCTCGCTCCAAAGCCCCGCCCCGCTCCCGAAGCCCCGCCCCCAGACCGCTACCTACCGCCCCCGCGTGCCCGGCCCCGCCCTTGCCATTGCCCCTCCTCTCCAGGCACGCTCCAGCCCCTGTGTCCCATCCGTTCCCCTCCTCCGACACGCCCCGCCCCTTGGCTCCGGTCCTACAGGCCTCCCGGCTCACCCCGCTCCTGCACCCCTAGCGCCCCAGAGCTCCTGCCACGCCCAGTCCCTTGCCACCCCTCTGGCCCCCTAGGTTCTCCTGGCACCATCCACCCCTGCAACAACTTCAGTGCCCCAAGACACGCCCCCTGCAGGCCCCGCCCCCTAACTCCCGGACCAAAGGCCCAGCCCCGCAACACAGCTAACATCTTTCCAAACCAGCCTTAATCAGGTTGGGGCCGTAGGCCTGTCCCCTCCCTGTCCCAACCCTGAGCTTACAAAGTCCATCAACACCCAGCCAGGGAAAAATTGGAGCAAACTGGGACTCCCAGAGTCTGGTCAATGGCCTTATTTTCTTCCCTTTCTGGTCTTATTTGCTGTGCCAGTATGTACACTGGAAAGTTCCCCTTTCCTGTGCGTCTCTAAGGTAACTGGTCACTGCTGCTGTCTTCCACAGTGATGTGGATTTGGGTTCGAATACAGACACTTCCAGAGCTCAGGAGCAGCCTGGGCGAGGACTGAGCCAGGTGGACTGAGACAGGCCGCCTTGGACAGAGCGGAGCAGGCCATCTAACTACCGAGAAGATGCCACGGAGGTGAGGTGGACCTTAAAGGCTTGCTTTTAAATTATTATTGGTCATAAGATTAAGTTAAAAAAGTAAGTAAAAACCTAAAGTTCTCCCCTAGCATAGCTGTCTGATGGTTCCTTTGTTTCTGCTATTGGCTTTCTTACCAGAATGTAGATGTGAAGTCTCCGCATAAAGGTACCAAGCACTCCCCTTGCTTTTTGAGATGAGGCACCACCTGCTGGTCAGAGGTGCACTTTGGAGCACCTGGTAGACTGAAGCTGCCTGAGGGCAGGGCCCCTTTCTGTGTGATCTCTGATTCCTCACTGTGCTGCCCAAGAGCTCACACTGAACACTGGAAGGTTGTGCTAGACAAGGCTGTGCTCTCCCTCCTCCAAAAAGAGAGATTAACCACACTTTATCCGATTCCATCACTAAAAAGCTTCTTTGCCAGGATAACAATAGAGTAACAACATGGATATTTATCAAATGCTTATTTGCCAGGTATTGGGCTAAACCGTTTATGTGCATTATCTCATCTTTAATCCTCAGCAATTTAGTCAATAGCCACAGACAAATAAAGACCACAACAAAGAGGTTTGTTTGCTCTGTGCCAGCTGTTTCTGACTTCTTTTCCCACACAGGACAAAAGCAGTTATCCGGTGACCTTCCTATGTGCACAAGAGGCCCCAGCCCCTCTGGGTCTAGAACGTCTGTCACAATGACTTGACATTAGTAACCATATCCCATTCTTTTTAATAAATACAGAGCTTATTACTGTGCCAGGCACTGTATTTTGTCAGCAGTATCTCATTTAACCACCTTTAAAGTTTTGGTGATTTTTTTATAGGCCAAGAAATGGGCTTGGAGAGGTTAAGGCATCCAAGTTCAGCCCACATTCATGTAGCTGGAAAACATTGCATGTGGGACACAGACCAAGACCAGATTCAAAGCCAGCTCAAGACTCTTAACCATGACATTTACTATATGCAACCAGCGCTAGCCCATGGCAGTTAAAAAGTGGCTGATGACTTTTGTAAGATTACCACCATGGCTTGCCTTTTGGGATTCCAGAGCACTTGGCTAATGCATCTGTGAATTATAATGGATCTGCTTGTAGAAAAGATTTTGAGCTGCAGGAGGGCAAGGTCACCCTGTCTTACACAGTTATATACACTCAGTGCCTGGCAGGGTCCCTGGCACACGGCCACGTCCAATAGATGGATGATTTTGAAATGAACGGCTGTAAGAGTAAACCAATCCCCATAAAGTAGTATGCTTATTTTATGAAAGGGCATTCCTGGGGACACAAGTATACCAACTGCCTCCCTCCTGATTGTCAAGGTTAATCTTGCAAACAAACCATCTTTGGCCAGGAGGCCTGGTCCACAACTGGCTCTGTCACTGATTGGCTTGAGATTTTCCATGTCATCAGAATCAGGGGGCCCTTTAGGTGTGACCTATTGTTCAGTGCTGTCAAGTCAGGCCTAACTCATAGCGATCCTATACAACACAATGAAACACTACCCAACGCTGTACCATGTACACAGTCTTTTTATGTTTAAGCCCATGATTGAAGCCACTATATTTCTTCTCATTTGGGATCATACCACATCACCAAAAGGAGGTCCCAGGGCCTTTACTCCATTCCATCATTAAGGTTGACTCTACCTTGAGGGGGGCTGGGATTTAGCTCAGTTGGTAGAGTACTGCTCTGCAGTCCCTGAGGTCTCAGGTTCAATGCCCAGCATCCCCAATATGGGAGAAGGATGTGGCAATCCACTCCTGGAGCAATCCTAAAACAATCAGACATTGAAAACCCTATAGTCAGTCCTCTGAAGGGGGGCTATAAGGACCCTATAAGGGTTGCTGTGAGTTGAACAAGACTCAATGGCACCTAACAACAACAACTACTTGAGAAGGCAACTCTTCCCCAGTCGCTTCTTGAATAGCTTCCAGTCTTGGGGGGCTCATTTTCTGGCACTCTATTTGACAGTGCTTCTCTGCTATTCATAGGGTTTTCAATGGCTAATTATTTCAGGCAGGACTAGGGTTTAGCTCAGTTGGTAGAGTGAGTGCTCTGCACTCTCTGAGGACCCAAGTTTGATCCTCAGCACTGCAAAATTGGGACAAGGATGGGCAGTCCACTCCCAAAGCAATCCTGAAACAATCAGCCCTTGAAAACCCTATCATGGTTGCTATGAGTCAGACTCAACTGGACGGCACATAAGGACAACAATTATTTCAGGAGGGTATCCTGAGGGCTGTTTAAATCTCCCCCTCGAGTATTACAAAGATAACATGTTTGGGGTACATTCAGGGAGACCTCAAGAAGACCAAGAATGTGGTTTATATTATTTGGGCTCAGTAACAGGATATAGGCTACCATATCCACTGTCTCAATGACATACGTGCATGATCAGCTCAGCCTCTCCCACATTTCATCTGGCATCATTCTGGCCCATCAGGTCTGTGTATATGTCATACTCCTTTTCACCTCAGGGCCTTTGCACATGCTGTTACTATTATTTGGAATTCTCTTCCTGTTTGCCTTGTTAGCATCTACTCATCTCTCAGTTCTTGGTTCAGATGTTACTTCTTCAGGAAAATCTTCCTTGAACACTCCACCCTGACCTCATGTTGTGATTTATACTGTTGCAGGATCTCAAAGCTTTGTTTCTTACCACTCACTGGTTTTTCATGACCTATTTATTATGTGATTATTTGATTGAGGTCTGTGTCCCCCACTAGAATGTAAGACTCTTTTGTGTCTCTAGTGGCCCACAAAGCACCACTGTGTGCTCCTAAGGATTTTTTTTTAATGGGCTGTCCTAAACATGCACTTGGCTGAGGACCCAGAAATTCCCCTTCAGAGGACTGATTAATGTGCCCTCTTCAGAGACCATCCTGGTTGTCACCTACTTTGTCAGCTGCAGTCCCGGTGGATGTAACTGCCTTTTCAGTCTGAGCTCATTCACCCTGCTCTCCAGCACACAGGAGGTTGCTGAGCTTATTCTCCTGGGGGCTTAGTGATGAGCCTTTCTGCAATGTGCCAGGACAGAATGACATCAAATGGCTCAGGGGAAACAAAGTTGTGCCACTGCCAAGCCACCACCCTAGCCATAGGTATCATCATCCAGGGAGGATCACAAGTCAGACACACAGAAGAAAACAGCAGATCGTTAGCCAGTACAAGACAAGATTTGTCTCTCACATCTCACTTCACACAGCCTCTTGGTTCTAAGCATTCTGTCAGCACCTTTTGGGTAAAACATTTTAGTGTTTATTATCTTGATTCAGAATTATTTTCCTCTGGGGTGCTCTGTTTAAAAGCTCTGTTCATGAATTCTAAAAATGCCCTTCTATCCATCTTTCTCAACGCTCAGATCATTTCTGGCACGCAAATTACAGCGTAATTTAATTGTCTACTGATAAGGTTCACCCTGAGTGATGATGATAAAATGTAAACCCTAAAATCTAGGTTATCTTGCAACTCTTTCAAAAATACTAGGAGAAATTGTTCCTATTTAAATAACTCAGGTTTAGATAGGTAAATTGATCATTTTAAAATTTGTCATTTTGAATTGCCTGCAAAATAAGTCATAATAATATAGTGGAATAAGAATAGTTGTAGCCAGGCGCGGTGGCGCAGGCCTGTAATCCCAGCGGCTTGGGAGGCGGAGGCAGGAGGATCACAAGGTCAAGACCAGAGGCAGTCTGCATAATTTGGTGAGACCCTGTCTCAAAAACAACAACAACAACAACAACAACAAAAAAAAGTAAAAAAATGGGCTGGAGGTGCAGCTCAGTAGTACAGCACTTGCAAAGCATAGAAGTACAAGGCCCTGGGTTCAACCCCCAGTACCAAAAAACACACACAAAAAAAACCAAAAACAGTTGTTGTAGCTGCTCTAATCTTATGAGCTAAAAACACATTTAGCCATAAAAGAATTTTTAATTATTTTCAAATCCTGTAGTGGTCTGAGGTTTTGCTACTTAGCATCTACTCAGTGTTCCCTTTTCACAACGCAAGTTGAGATACGGCCACGAACCTATTCTACAGAGAAGCAGAAATTTAGCATTTTGATTCTCAGATTAGAAGTCAGCCTCTCCGGGGACACTTTAGGTTTCCTGCTTGGCAGGCGCTGGTTGAGAATCAACTATAACTTTCCTAGTGTGGCTCTGTGCAACCAGCCTAGGGAGAAAGCAAGTATTTATAAAGAATGCAGCCGAACCTCACCCAATTTCTCTTTTCAGCACCCTAATTAGAAAGGCGAACTGGGCGGCAATTCCCCTTTCAAGAAAATCATTTCTGGAGCAACACTGAAGCCTTTGACAAAGGGGCATTTACCCAGCACAACAGAACTTTGATATCCGCAACGCTTAAAAAAAATACATTCCCGTTCCTGAGGAAGTTAACTTGCCAGGTTCTGTTTAAAGTGACCGACCTTCCTTGTTTTATTCCTGTGTATACAAAAAAAGAAACCAAACATAAGTATTTTTCTTAATTATTAAAAATATTTTTTATTGATTGAAGCTGATAGTTTTCTTAGAAGTGACACAGAAGCATATAGTATATTCTTTAAAAAACTAACTTATTTTACAAATTAAAATGGAAGAGTTTTAGTTTTTAATCTTAAAAAAGTCCATACAGAACTTGATCTTCTGGCAAGCTTCTGTTGGTGTAAGGATACTGGTGACGACAGACTCAGACAAAATGTGGCTTTGCTCAGCTTAGGACGGATGACCTCAACTGCCAGCAACCAAGGTGATATTATTCCATTAAAAGCATTTATATCATAACAATGTCTATTAGCACAGCAAAGCCCAGCACTAAGACCTCAAGAGAAGAAGACACTATTTCCCGGTATATTTGGAGCTGATTCTGATAAGCTGTTGGTTATAACTTGAATGTATGGCCAGGCTTTAAGGAAGCAGATAGTTAAAGAGGTGTTTTACACGCAGAGTTCTCTAACGGATGACCCCATACCCAAAGAGCTTCTCCAGTACTGATCTTCAGTCTGCAAGTTTACAGAGAAGTCTTTTTTCTTCTTAGCATAATTCCAAATTTGTGTATGTATAATAAGGCCTCCATTCTTATACTTGAAAATATTTCTTGCCCATGAAAATGATTAACTGAAAACAAAACACAGGTGTTTAAAAAGCATGCTGTGTTTCTGCTCCCCTTTGAAGGCTGCTTTTGAAGAATAGAAACCGTCTTATTTTCAGGTGAAGTTTGTTGTTTTGACGTCTGCTTTCTGCCTTCCACATCGATGAGAAATCTGCTTCTGGGAGAAGGAAATGGTCAACAAAATGAAAATCAATACTCGGTGGCTAGTGCACTAAAAGTGCCAGTGTCTAAAACACGGACTACATATCCTGATTTTCATCAACAGCAGGTCGTACAACAGATCGCAAACATAAAAACATCTCAGCAATGAGAGTGAGGCCAGAAAGAAGAGGAGGAAGAGGGCAAGGGCTGCTCAGGCTTTCTGCCTTCCAAACTTTGAAGGTTCTTTGCTCCCATTGAAGATGCCTGCGATGCCTATGCTGTGTAACTTATCAAACTGGGTCTGGAAGAAACAGCCTGCAAAATGAAGGTCTGACAAAAGGAAACTCAACTCAGGAGACTGCTTCCTGGGCCAATAAGCTTGCAAAAGCGCAAAACTACACATGATGATTTCTTTCCAGATAGTTGTTCACATGAAACGCTGAGACGTCAATTGAGATGCCATTTTTGATGTTAGTGTTTGAGACAGGTTCTGACTTTGAACTCATGATCCTCCTGCCTTGGCCTCCTGAGGCTGAGATTACAGGCTTGCATCACCATGCCTGGCCTCAGATTCTAATTTTAAAAGCTGGATCTATATTCCCTTGCTTAAATTAAAAATCCTAGATACTGAGAACAAGATCTGTATTTCTCTTACACATACTTAACATTTTTCTCTGATTAAATTTAGAAGATACGTATAGTTTAAATAGGCCAAGGAAAAGAGAAAGGATTATTGGTTAAACAAATGCATGGCCTTGATTCCACATTATCCAGTTTCCCAGGTTACTTATTAAATATCAATTGAGATATAAGGTGAGACAAGCAAAAGTGACTTACCCACGGTCACAATGAGTACTAAAGTTGACTTTGTTTCCTTCAATGACTGACGAAGGTATTGTTTTGAGCTGACTCCTCTGAGACTTCTAAATTCTGGAAAACAACTCCCAAATTAGAACCCAAAATATATGAAGAACCTGGAACATACTTAAGGTATCCACACACAGATATAGTAGAAGTGCCTTTAAGGGAACTTAGTGTATTAACACAGTGAAGTAATTCCATATCACTGCCATCCATCCATCCATCCATCCAACAAACAATGTTCTCCAGTGCATATGTGAGCTCCCTGTGTCTCTAATCTCACAGTAGGTCTGCCCTGTGTACTGTTTTCTGTGTCACTGCTAGACTCTGACCATCAGCTGACCTCTATGACTGGCCCATCATTGCCCAGTGCAGACGTGGTGAGCCCTTAACATGGACAGCGGTCATCATCAAGAGCCAACAACCCTAAGTGTTCTGTGTGCCTGCTGAGGGTATAGTTGACCGTGTTAGGTGTTTTCAGGGTAGGAGGGAGATGGGGAAAAGAAGAAGAAAGGGAGGAGGCGGAGGACTGTGCCAGGTACATTTAGGCAGTGGGATTTGGCTTACAGGCCAGCCCTCCTCCTCTGCCCCATGTGGCCCACATGCCAGTATGCCCAGATTGCTCACCACCCCACTGGTGCCCCGACATGTGCTTCCATACCTCTGTGTTCTTATGCTGCTTCCTCTCTACCCCGATCGCCTATGTACCTGACAATCCAATGTACTTGATATCATTTATTTAAGAACAATACCCGTTCAGTCGCATTGTATGGTTGTGAAAGCTGGACACAGAACAAGGGAGATAGGAGAAGAACTGATGCTTTTGAACTATGGTGCTGGAGATGATTATTGAATATACCATGGCCTGCCAAAAGAACCAACAGATCTGTGCAACCAGAGTGCTCCTTGGAAGTAAGGATGGCTAGACTGTGCCTTAACGTATTTTGGACATGTAGTCAGGAGGGACCAATTCCTGGAGAAGGACATCATGTTTGGGATAGTGCCAGGTCAACAAAAAAAGGAAGACTCTCAAGTAGACGGATTGACACAGTGTCTATAACAATGAGCTTAAACATAAATAAGATCGTGTGCCTGGCATAGTGTCAGGGAGTATTTCATTCTGTTGTACACAGGGTCGCTATGAGTCAGACCTGACTCAACGGCACCTAACAACACAACAACAACAACAACAACAACCTTTCCCAGAAATTCCACATCTGTGAATATATTCTAAAGAACTGAAAACAGGGTCTCCACAAATTGTCTGCACACCCATGTCCACAGCATCATGACCCACAATAGCATGGAAGCAACCCAGGGATCCATCAACAGATGAACAGATGTGCCAGATGCAATATATATGTCCAATGGGATATGACTCAGCCTTGAAAAGGAAGGAATTCTGACATGTGCTACAACGTGGGTGAACCTTGGGGGTGTTATGCAAAGAAAACCAGCCAGTCTCAGAGAGACAGACATGTATTATCCCACTTAGGGGACGTCCTTAGAGTAGTGAAAATCATATAGCCAGAAGATAAAATCTTGGTTTCCATGATCTACAGTGGGGGGGAGAAGGAGAACAACCATTTAACATTTAACAGGAGTAGAGTTTCAGATTTACAAGGCAAAGGAGTTCTGGAGGTAGGCGGTGGTGATAATGAATGTATTTCACAGCACAGCAGGGGCACACACAAACAGGTAAGATAGCAAATTTTGGTATGTGTGCTCTAATGTAATAAAAAGTGGAAACAAAAATGCCCACATTATTCTAAAAGGGATCTACAGGGTTTCAAAAGATTAAGAATGCTGATGGATAATATGGGCATTTTTTGTAAGGCAGTTTTTTAAGACAGTTTTTTAAAAGACAGTTTCACTACCCAGGCTGGTGGGACACTCAGATTCTCCTGCCTTGGCCTCTGAGTAGCTAGGACTATAGGTACCCCCTACCATGGCCAGCTTGCAAAGTCTTAAATTAGTAACTAGAATGACTAGTCCGGGGTGCTAGTCACAACTACAGGGTCAGTTTAAGGTTGAGTCATCCCCCCACTGCCATGCCTGAAGTGAGGGGCAGATCCGGGATGTGGCCAGCTGAACTATTCTTTTTTTTCTCCTTTGTCAACTTTTAAATTACTGGGGTGTTTCTGTTGTTGTTGTTGAATAGTTAATACCCTTAAATTGGCTCAAAACCCCAAATAAGATAATAAGGCATAAATGGAGAAGTCCTGTTTGCACATCACCCTTTGCCTCTATTGTTAGGTGCCATCGAGTCAGGTCCAACTCATAGTGACCCCATGTCCAACAGAACAAAACACTCCCCGATAGTGTGCCATGCCCAGAACTATTGTCAGTGCTTCTCTGCCATTCACAGGGTTTTCAATGGCAGATTGTTTCGGGACTGGGTTGCCAAGTCCTTCTCCCAAGCCTGCACCTCCTGGTGTTCCCAGGTGGTCTCCCATCCAAGGACTAACCAGGCCCAACCCTGCTTAGCTTCCAAGATCAGGTGGGATTGGATGCTAGGGTGCTATGGGTGCAGACTTGCCTTGTGGTAGTGAAAATTGTATTCTGTATCTACCGTGTTCCTGTGCAAATGCTATTCTTGGTCCCCTCCCTTATGCATGCACACTGCCATGTAAGCCTTCCAATACCTGATATTTTTCACTTGACAGTATATCCAAAAGTATTGCCCCATCCCAGCTCCTCTCCTTCTGACTTGCAGCTGACCAGGACCCATCCTGTGGATGTGCCATTGTTTTTCACTCACTCCTCCTTTGACAGACACTTGGCCTGTAGCCAATCCTTTGCTGCTATATGGCAATCCTACAACAAAAACCCTAAACCAATGCCATTTTATACCCCTACAGAAGTATCGGTGGGAGAGATTCCCAAGGTGACGTCACTTTGTCAAAGGGTCAGTTCTTCTGTGGCTTTAGAAATCCTGCCGTTTCCTGCCAGGACTGAGAGACACTCGGCTCTGCAGTGCTGTCCCAAGCGGCTGCCCCTAGAAGGCTCTGAATTACCACTCTTGTCTTTAGCTACAGATGGCAACGCCTTGGCAAGGCAGGCAGCCTGCTCAGAACATTACCCCAATTCCTTGTTGCAAAAACTAGGAATATTTTCATAAAATTATTTGCTTTCTCTGTTTCTAGCTGTAGCAAGTTCAGAGGCATAGGAAGAGCATGTGAAGAGTGCCGCCAAGTAGATTTTGGCTATTTAAATTCTGTTTTCCCAACATCTCTAGAAGCAGTTAATCCATAGGAAAATATATTATGTTTGGAGCCAACTTTTTCTCCAATTAAATAATTTTCAGACTTTAACTGAAGGATGTAAATAAAAGATTGAATCACTTTTCCTCATCTGTAAAGTGAAGGGTTAGAATTAGATATCTCTTTTGGGTCTTGCTAGCTCAAAAATTCTCTTAAACCAGCTGGGCGTGGTGGCGCACAACTGTAATCCCAGCGGCTGGGGAGGCAGAGGTGGGAGGATCACAAGTTCGAGATCAGAGGCAGTCTGCATAACTTAGCAAGACCCTGTCTCAAAATGTAAAAAAAAAAAAAAAAAAAAAAAAAAAAAAAAAAAAAAAAAAAAAAAAAAAAAAAAAAAAAAAAAAAAAAAAAGATGGGCTGGAGGTGCAACTCAGTGGTCCAGCACTTGCAAAGCATGCAGGCGCGAGGCCCTGGGTTCAACCCCAAGTACTCTGCAAAAAACAAACAAACAAACAAACAAACAAACAAAAACTCTTAAATCAAGTTTTCACCAACCTCAAATAGCTTTAGCACTTTAGCATTTCTTCAATCTATAACTGAGGCCACAGTTTTGCCTTTTTTCTATACTTTACCTATGGGTTCCATTTAGGGTAGTGACCAAGCATCCTTTGTAGCAGGTAATCAACCATTGATGTGTGCTTTGATGGAGATAAATATACACACACAGACATGGATCCACATTATGAGGACAAACATGAGGGAGCTCCTGCTTATTTTAGATAGAAATGTGACCCAAAATCCCATCAACTTTCCATTGCTATAACAAAATACCTGAGCTTATCAACTTAAAAAGACAGGTTTCTTTTGCCTCACAGTTTTGGAGGTTCTGGTCTACAATCAGGCAGACCCAACTGCTCTGTGGGCCTGTAGTGAGACAGCACACTAAGGAAGGAAAACACAGTGGAGGAAGCCAGTTCATCTCATGGCCAGGAGTGGATGAGGAAAAGGAGGCCCATTATTTGCCTCAAGGACATGCCCTCAATGACCTAACTTCCTATCACTAGACCCCACCTCCTAAAGGGCCCAAGCCTTTAAAATGTAGGCCTCTGGGGAACTTTCCAGATCCAAACAAACTGCAGCAGACTCTTAAGGAAGAGGTTGTGAGAAGATCCTGGGAGCTGTGAGGGTGGGCAGGAGTCTCACAGGCAGATGGGCTTGAACGATAGTCCCAGAACACTTGCTCTGAAACCGTGAATTGGCTCTAACAATCTGAGCGGATTGTGAAATCTGCATTCACATGCAATTTTATCCATGAGAAGTGCTAGATGAACCGTGCCCCACTGAATGGAGCCCTGGAGAAATACGTACACATGTGTGAGCGCACAGAGATGCACACACCGCCCAGCCTGTCTGCATGTCAGGAGTCAAATCCATGAACCCCTGCTGCTCCAGCATCCCCTCAGAGGCTGCAATCTCTCCCACATGGGCGGTATCTGCCTGCAGACCTTGGCCTCTTTCCAGGCAAAGTGCTACATTTGTTGCAGTCTCTGTGTACCTCCTAACCATTTAACCATTTAACAGGTATGAAGCTCACCTGCCACCTTGTTACATTACCTATCTTTTACTTACATTTTTCTTAGGGAGGAGGTGTTGCTCAGTAGGTGTTGCTTAGCACACATAAGGCACTGCATTCAACCCCCAGTGCCATGTGAAAAAGGAGTATGAACTTATTTCTTAATTGGCAAATAAAAACTGTACATATTTATGCTGCACATGTTTTGAAATATGTATACACGATAAAATGGCCAAATCAACCTAATTAATGTACATGTTACCTCACACACTTTTTCTTGTTGTTTTTGAGACAGAGTCTCTCTGTGCAGCCCAGACTGGCCTTGAATTCCTCATCCTCTCGCCTCAGCCTCTTGCGCACTGGGAACATAGGCCCCCACTACAAGATGCTCAGCTTAACAGCATCTTTGAAAAGCAGAATTTTTTATTTTTTTATTTTATTAATTTTTTGGTACTTGGGGTTGAACCCAGGGCCTGGCACTTGCATGCTCTGCAAGTGTTGGACCACTGAACTGCACCTCAACCCATTTTTTACTTTTTGAGACAGGGTCTCACTAAGTTACACAGACTGCCTTTGGTCTCAAACTTGCAATCCTCCTGTCTCCGCCTCCCAAGCTGCTGGGATTACAGGCGTGTGCCACCACGCCTGGCTAAAAGCAGAAATTAAAAAAAATGTTTTTGTATGTGGTTCAACCCAGGGTGCTTCACCACTGAGGTGAATCTTCAGCCTCTTTTTTACTCTTTATTTTGAGACAAGATCTCGATAAATTATTCAGGCTACCTCTGTCCTCAAACTCACAATCCTCCCACTTCTACCTCCTGAGTCACTGGGATTATAGACATGTGCCACCACGTCCAGCTTGAAATCTTTAATTCTGAAATCCAACTTCACCGTTGTGCCTGGAGGCAATTATCCAGTTCTCAGACCCCAGCCTGTCACTCTGTCCACCACCTTTGGGCTTGCCCAGTGAAATAGAGGTGTTGCGGATGATTTCAATAAGGTGACACATAATTACTGCTCAGAGTCACCAAGGAGCAGATACGGGAAACACCAGCTCCAGGAAGTTGGGCATGGCAGAGATGCCACCGGCCAGCTGGAGGTAACAAGTCCCGCCTGTGACTCTTGACCTGTTTTCTCACAGCTGCACAAGGGGGTAGCTGGTCTAGAGCCAGTTGTTTACCTGGGCCTGGGCATGGCCATCAGGAATGGGCAGCAAGTCAGATTGGTGGGTACAGGTATATTGCCCAGGGGAAGGTTCAGTAGCTTCTAGAAAGGGCCCCGTATGTGTACATGGTTCCATGGTGTCCAGGCCAGACCAGTACTGGGTTGTGGGCTGGCTAGGCCCAGGCCCATGGGGTACCAAGCAGAGCTGGTACCAACTGAAGAAAATCTGCCATTAGACAGATACCTGGCACTCAATGGGAGAAGAGTGGCACAGGGCACAGCCTGGTGTGTCTCCCCCGTAGCACTGACCGGTGGCCAGTCCCTGGGTCCAGTGAGCAACGTCCCCCTGCCTCTTAACCTCATCCACCTGCCTGCATCATCTCCCCTGCCTGCCTTTCCCCACCCCTTCCTTTCAGAAAAATCAACCTCAAACAATTCCACAATTAAGTATATGTCTTCACAGGGTGATCAAGCCGACTTTCCACCTCTGTCCCTCGCATGGCCATGTGGCCGTAAAGGGCTATGGGCACCTTCACCCCTTTCACCAGGCTAAAAATGGCATAAAAACGTTCATAACAGCCCTATTCATAATGAACCCTAAGTAGGGAGGAACAATTCATGTCCCATCAACAAGCAAGTAAAGAATGCAATCGAATACTAGCCAGCAATCACAAGGAATGGCACAAGGCTACACCACCATGGATGGGCCTCAGGTAACCAGAGACCGACAGGAGCTGGCTGACGAGCACACACCGTGGTGGAGTAGACTTTGGTGGGAAAGCACCTGCCGCCCGCGTGTGAGGTCCTGTGTTTATTCCCGGCACTGCCAAAAAAGAAAATAAAAACTAGTATATACCATGTGACTACATTTATATGAAGTTCTAGAACAGGCAAAACTAGTCTCTAGTGATAAAAATCAGCTCAGTAACTGCCTGGGTTGGGGAGTAAGGAGCGATTCACTGCAGAGGATGAAGGAACTTTCTGGGGTGGAAATACTCCATATCTTGACTGGAATATTGGTTACATGGATGCAAACACATTTGTCCAAACTCACTGAACCAGTATCATCTACACTAGCTTTTTATTAAAGTACTAGAGTAGGCATTAAAGACACTCAATAAAATGCCTTCATTTTATCATATATAAATTACACTTCAATAAAATTCTGACTTTTGCTGTGCTAGGGATGGTACTTGGGGCCTCAGGCATGCTAAGCATATGCTCTACACTGAGTTACATCCCAGCAAAGTTTATTTCACAGAAAAGCACCCCAGGATTTTTGCTTATTTTGATTTTTGGTTAGAGCTACAAAAAAGGTTTAAGTGAAAGGCTTTCGAGTACCTTTAACTATGCAGTCAGCATACCCAAATAATGTACCATGAATCTTAAATTTAAAGTATCATCAGTTCCAATATCTTATTTTACAATTAGGAAACTGGGAAATGATACTGATTTCAAGTCCAATGTTCTTTTCACTATTATTGTTGTTGTTAGGTGCTATGGAGTCATATCTGACTCAGCGACCCTCATAGGGTTTTCAATGGCTGTTTCAGGATTGCCTTGGGAGTGGATTGCCAGGCCCTTCTCCCATTTTTGCAGTGCTGGGAATTGAACTCAGGACCTCAGAGACTGCAGCGCAGCGCTCTACCAACTGAGCTAAATCCCAGCCCTTTTCAGTATTAGAAACTGTAAAATCTACAATGCAACTTATATCATTGCTATTGAAGTCTTATTATCCTCAGAATAAGCAGTTAAAATTAACACATGAAACTCCCTGAAAGAATAACAAATTTAAAAAAACTAAAATAATCACAAACTACTATTTTATAGTTCCTAATGCTATTTTGTAGTTCCTAATGAAGTAGTGGCCTGCAGCCATAGCCCTGTGGCATCCGATCCCATCAGATCTCTGAAGCTAAGCAGGGTCGGGCCTGGTTAGTACCTGGATGGGAGACCACCTGGGAACACCAGAAGCTGTAGGCTTGGGAGAAGGACCTGGCAACCCCCTCCCAAAAATAAATCAGCCATTGAAAACCCTATGAAGAGCAGAGAAGCATTGACAATAGTGTTTCCCCTGTTGTACAGAGGGTCGCTATGAGTCGGATACCGACTTGAAGGCACCTAACAACAACAACAACAACAATGAAGTAGTGGAGTAGTGTTTTGTTCTGTTGTACACAGGGTCCTATGAGTCAGATCCAACTTGACAGCACCCAACAACAACAAAAAGAAGTAATGTATCTAAATACTAATAACAATGAATGCTAAAATTATTCAGCAAACTTTAGAGCAACTTTACACTATTAAAGCTCAAGGTGAAAAACTTCTAAATGCATAACTAACATCTGTAAGTGGGACAATCAGATATGAGGACCTTCCTGATATGATGGAATAGGAAGTAAGTAGCACTACCAATGCAATTGTTGTTAGGTGCCACCAAGTCAGGTCCAGCTCATAGCGACCCTAAGGTTTTTAATGGCTGTTTGGGGATTGCCTTGGGTGTGGATTGCCCTCTCCTTCTCCCATTTTTGTGGTGCTGGGGTTCAAATCCAGGTCCTCAAGGAGTGAGTGATGCCAAAATAAAACAAACAAAAATATGCAAATGTCAAATTGACCAGGTTTAATGAAGCTGCTAGATCTCAATGCCAGTCTGCAGAACTGTTGGGGGACAGAGGAAAGTCTTACATAATACAATAAGGACAGAGTCAGGAAGATCCTGAATGAGAGAAACTCTCCAAGACAAATGACCCAGTGTTTCTTTTACAAGTGAATGGCATTAAAAGACAAAAGATGGGGTAGGGAGTACAGCTCAGTGGTGGAGTGTGTGCTCAGCAGATGGGAGGCCCTGAGTTTAATCCCCAGCACCAAAAAATAGAAAAGATATAGAAGAAAGAAGACAGGAAGAAGGAAGAAAGAAGAAGAGGAAGAAGAAGAAGGGGGAGGGGGAGGAGGAGGAGGAGAAAGAGGAGGAGGAGGAAGAAAGGAAGAAGGAAGAAGCAAGGGGGATAGAGGGAAAAAAGAGGCGAAGGATGTAAGAAAAAAAGGTGGGAAGAAGTGAGCTACTGATGATTAGAGACTTTAAGGGACACATCCAAATGCCAAGGATAGACCTTGACTTGGATATTGATTTGAACAAAGAAAAAAAAAATTGTGTGATAAATGGGGAAAAGTTAGCATAGGTTAGTCATTAGATGATAGTGAGGATTTATTATTGGTTTTCTGGGGAGTGATCATGTCACTGTGGCTGTTTTTAAGAAGTCTGTATCTGCCAGGTATGGTGGTGCAACATTTGTAATCCCAGCACTCACAAGATTGGGGGGAGGATGATAGAGTGTGAGGCCAGCCAGGGCTACGGACAGTAACACACTAAAAGAAAAGAAAAAACAAAATAAAACAACAAAAAGCCCCTTATCTGACAGAGATATATCATGAAACATTTATAAATGAAACAATAAAGATGTCTTAGACTTGATTTTCAATGCTATTGTTGTTAGGTGCTATAGAGTCGGTGTACAACAGGCGAAACACTATTGTCAGTGCTTCTCTGCTATTCATAGGGTTTTCAATGGCTGATTGGTTTTGGGAGTGGGTTGCCGGGTCCTTCTCCCAAGCCTACAGCACCTGGTGTTCCCAGGTGATCTCCCATCCAACTACTAACCAGGCCTGACCCTGCTTAGCTTCTGAGATCGCACACCACAGTGGTACAGCTGTGGGTCTGATTTTTAATACTTCCAATAAAAGCATATGGATGGGGAAGACAAAACAAAAATGGCAGGAATTGGATGGTTGTTGAAGGTAAGCAAATGTATTACTCTTTCTACTGTAGTGTGCATTTAAATTTTTATGTATTTTTTAAAATCAAGAAAAGCTGGGAGTGGATGCACGCACCTGTGATCACAGATTAATTATTTGATTTGGAAAGTGCCTAGTGAACTCTCTAGATTGCATGTACACTTAGAATGTGCCAAATCCAGGTTAATCCATACATTTAATTGGGGTTCTTAAGGGTAAACAGTTGCTGCCATGCAGTTCCTTGGGTAGTAGTCAGGGATTTGCTTACAGGAAGTTAGGTAGGAAACACTGCAAATACTAATACCTTGAGGGTAAGATATGGAAGGAAGGTTGGTCAAAGGGAGATGTTGGAGTAGCAATAGATTCTTGACAAAGCCCTCATTTGAAACCATAGGAGGTCAGGAGGTAGGATGGCATTTCAGAGTTGTCCCTAGTTGGGGAACACGAAGGGGATTTTGAATACCCATAAGCACCAGACATTGGGTATAAGTTGCCCCTGGGAGGGGGATAAAATTTGCACAGGGCAACTCTCTTCACCTGAGGTCAATTCCCAGCTGTGACTTGGCAGCAGCCCTCACAACACTTAGAAAAAATGTCCTTCAGTTTCGAATGGAAGCAGTAGGCAGCACATGGTCCAAAAGTAAGGATAATCTCAGCCCCACTGTAAAACTGAGAAACTATAAAGATAAACAATAGTTTTCAGGGTTGTCCTTGAAAATGCGGAATCAAATCAGCTCTCCCTACAAATGCAACACGCTTTGTGGGAAAAGGTGTGAAGAAAGAATTTCTTCAGCCTGAATATGGGTTGACCTTAGTGGGTCCAGAGGAGGTTCTGATCATCTGTTCACAGATGAAAATTCTGATATGCACAAGATTCCTTACAATCATGTGAGAGAACTTGGATAGAACAAGAGGGAGGCCAAGGCAAGAGGATCAGACACAAGTTCAGGGCCAGCCTGGTCTACACAGCAAGTTCCAGGCCAGCCTGGACAAAACAGTGAGCCTGTATCTCTAAAAAGAAAAAAAAAAAGTCCCAAGAACTTAGGCTGAGGAGTAGCTCAGGGGTAGAGCACTTGCTGAACACACACAAGGCCCGGGGTTCAGTCTCCAGTACGCACACGTGTGTGCGTGTGCACTCCCGCATGGGCGTGCACACACACGTACACACACACACCCCTAAGAATGGATATTGTGCCCCAGGTAATTAGAAAGAGGCAGAGGCAGTCGGGACGCAGGGACATTTGAATACTTTTTCTCCTCCTTAGAGTGTGCGCTGCCTCCCTCCCTCCAAGATGTGAGAGAAGTTGCCTCCCCATGCCATCTGCACCCCTATGCTCCATGGAGGGTTCAGACCCTACCCACGCAGTCACGAGAGAAGGAAACCTACACTTCTGCCCTTGCTGTTGAGGTCCTCACAGCTGATGGGCAGCAGTGTGCTCAGCTCCAGATCGGTGACCATCTGGCGAGATTCCGCCAGCAGGCGCTGAAGCTTGCTTGTGGGCGAAAAGTCATCCTGGGAAGACAATACAGTTTAAGCGCTCGTCAAGTGCGAGGTATTTTTAAGTGTTTATGTTTACAAATACAGCTCAAGGACACAAATGTTAACTACCTGTCAATATCTGACTTTAGGTCTTACAAGCAAAGCAGGACATCATTTGATGGAAAGCTAGAATAACCAAGTTCCTTTTAGTTTTTCACAAGTAATTGGTTTTTTTTTTTTGTTGTTGTTGTTTGTTTGTGGTAATGGGGATTGAACCCAGGGTCTTATGCATACTTCACAAGCGCTCTACTACTGGGCTGCACCCCAATCCCCTTTTTAAGTCTTTTTTTATCTTGAGACCGTGTCTCACTAAGTACGCAGGCTGCCTCTAGCCTTGATGTTGTGATCCTCCTGCCTCCATCTCCCATGAGGGAGGCACCGCCACACCCAGCACTAGTAGTTTTTTTACTGTACAAATTATTGGGCTCCATGCTGACATCTGCATACATGCATATCATTTACCATCAGTCACTTTCACCCCCTCACCGTGCTCTCAGGTGCCTCCACCTCTCCTCTTCTTTCTTTGAATCTTCTTAGCTAAATAACATGACTTAAGCAGAACTTTCTACAATTAACTAAGTAACAGCCATGTGACAAAAGAACACTAGGCATCATTTGTTGTTGTTGTTAGGAGCTGTTGAGTAGGTATCTGACTCATAGCAACCCTACATACAACAGGTGAAACACTATTGTCACTGCTTCTCTGCTATTCATAGGGTTTTCAATGGCAGATTGATTTTTGGGAGTGGGTTGCTGGGTCCGTCTCCCAAGCCTACAGCACCTGGTGTTCCCAGGTGGTTTCCCATCCAACTACTAACCAGGCCTGACCTTGCTTAGTTTCCAAGATCTGATGGGATTTGATGCCACGGGGCTATGGCTGCAGGCCTAGGCATCATTTTGTTGTTGTTGTTAGGTGCCATCGAGTTGGTATCCCACTCATAGTGACCCTCAAAGGGTTTTCAATGTCTGACTGTTTTGGGATTGCCTTGGGAGTGGATTGCCAGGCCCTTCTCCCATTTTTGCAGTGCTGGGAATTGAACTTGGGACCTCAGAGACTGCAGTGCAGTGCTCTACCAACTGAGCTAAATCCCAGCCCAAAGGCATCATTTAGCTTTCTTAAATAAAAATTTCAAGCCACAATCAGTGGGTCAAAATACTTGTAAAATGGAATTTTAACACTAAAGTTGGGCTTTAGTTCATTCTTGTTAATTTTCAGATTTGGGGGCTGAAAGATTGTCACTCAGTGGCAGACCACTTGCCTGGCAGGCACGGGGCCCTGGGCTTGATCTCCAGCTCTGCCAAAATAAAAAGTAAGTAAAAGCATACAAAACAACATTATATAATGTTTGTATGTGTGCTTCTATGCAGTAAAGGTATAAAAACAAATATGTAATCTCTTGTTGGTTAACTGGGGGTGGGGCAGGGTGCGGGCCTGGGGACAACAGCAGGGAGGACTTAGACTTCAATAGTTTTCTTCTTTAAAAAGAAAAATAAAGCAAATATGCCAAAATGTAAACATCTCTTAAATCTGAATGTGGGCGCCTGATTGTCGGCTATACTGTATTCTTCACTTTTTTTATGTTTAAAATATTTATTTCATTGGAAAATGTTGTCTCCAAGGACCCACATGACAAGCAGAAGCCTGCACACTCTACTGAGGAGGCTGGTTTTATAGCCATTGTGTAAACTATTTATTAATGAAAAATAAATATATTAAGTGAAATAAGCCAGTCCGGGAAAGACAAATATTGCCCTGTCCTCTCTCCTGTGTGAGTGTTAGACTTCAATATTAAAATATATGGGTCAGGAAAACAGAAGAGGCCTATGCAGGGAAAGATAATGGACTACAGAGAAGGGGAAGGGGCAAGAAAAAAGGGTAATGGGAAAAAGGAAAGGAACTATCACACGTTTTGCCCTTAAGGCAAAATCAGGATGTACATATTTAGATAGATGCGCAAACAAGACATGCAAGCAGAAGGGGGACCCCTGGTTGGGAGGGAGAGAGTGGGGGGGCTCATAAGAGGGCAATGGGGGAGGTGACCGTGAGGACTGTACAATGAAAGGCACATGTGGAAGTGCCATAAGGAGATCCATTAAGTTGCACACTAAAAAATTACTAATAAAACGAGATTACTGTGGGGAAAATAAAAAGAAATATATCAACCAATACCTGGAAGATCCAAAGGGTGCCTTGCCTAGAGCTTATCAATAGGATATTTAGAGAAAATACTTAGAGGTCGGTTGATCACATAATCCAGAGCAGAAAACACTGACCTGTGGGCCCTTGTGCTCTTTAGATCAAGTACTAGAAAAATAACTGAGCTGTGCTGACTGGGCCGAAATTTGCCACGTGAAAAGCAAAAGATGGGATGTTAACTGAAGTCAATCTGTCTTTCCCCAAATCAGAGATGCATCAAGTTTAGTGTGCATCGGAGTCATCTGGAGGGCCGAGGCAAACACAGACTGCTGGATCCTCCTCCCAGAGGTTCAGATTCAAGAGCGCCTGGTGGGAAGGGGGGACACTGAGAAATGTCCTTCCTGGCAAGTTCCCAGGTGACACTGATGTTGCTGGTCTGGAGAACACACTGTAAAGAACCAGTGCTCTAGCGCTGGGTGTGGTGGCGCAGGCCTGTAATCCCAACGGC